>JBBPRV010000976.1:0-12852 GCA_038093235.1 Boletus harrisonii | reverse complement strand
TCCATTGTACAATTCGTACATCACCCTTGAAAGCCAGACCCTCAACAGTTTGCTGAACCCCAATCACCCTCAACCTCGTTGACGATTGACGAACGAACCACGTGCCTGATAGTCAACCCCTTTCTACGAGATTGATACTTATTTCTAGTACCAACTCGACCAGGGAAGAGTACTCTCTTCACCTCGCTACAGGTTTACTATTTGTGGAGATAAGATTTAGTTGTCTGGTAAGCGTTTTCTCAAGCGTTTTCTACTGATCTGATCTAGAAAGAAGACAGCGTTAAACCCTACAAAGAACGGTTGCCTGGTCAACCCGTCACCCGGCCCGGCCCGGCTGAAATCACTGAGGATCATGAAGAGCTTCACGAAGTAGATTATTTGGTGGACTCCCGATTGAAGGGATGCTGTCTCGAATATTTGGTGCACTGGAAAGGTTTTGAAGAGACAGACCGCACATGGGAACCACTCGGAAATCTATCCGGCGCTAAGGACGCCATTCACGAATTCCACATCCTCCACCCGAGTGCCCCCCGCAAACTGTCCATGACCTTTGCCCAATTCGAGAAATTATTTAACCCCTACGTGAATTGCTATGGATATCGATGCAATCCGACTCTCCCCTGCCCAACGAGCCGAGCACTTCCGTAACAATAAGTGCTTTGTTTGTCACAAGGTCGGATGTCGTTCCAACAAGCATCCTCACTCTGGAGGCGCTCGAGGCTTCTCTCCTTGACCTCCCGCTCCTTCAGCTCCGAGAATTTGGGCCACCACAGTGTCTGCTCCTCCCTCGTCATTTCAGGAGTATGCCAGGATGCTCAATATCTCTGACGCAGAGGCGGTGAACTCCCTTAAGCCTGGTCGACGCCACTGAAAGTGTGGCTAGACTAGTAGTGGACGAAGAAGAACCTATTGAGCCTCGTATTTTCTATCACGACGACGGGGCTAACAAGGGACCACAGGATTTTTGAGTGGAGGGAAAGTATCAGCGTCTTTACCCTCCTTTACTATTGCACCTGTATTTGTATCTGGAAAGAATGCGAGATCTATCTCCATTCCTATTACCCTGTCCGGATCAAACAGGAAAATTGCTGAAATGCATGCCCTCATCGATTGTGGGGCTACGGGGTGCTTCATTAGCACAGCTCTCATCCATCGCCTTGGATGGGACACGCAACGACTGCCGAAACCTCTGACGGCTCACAATGTGGACGGAACCGTCAACCAAGGAGGTTTAATATGAAGGACGATGATCGCTCACCTTCGTATCGGAGAAAACATGGAGAAACGACTTTTCTACCTCGTTCAAACTAACGAGGAGGTCATCCTAGGACTTCCTTGGCTACGCCACAATAACCCGACCATTGATTGGTCAACCAGAACGATCTCTCTTCCTAGTAAGAAAGGGATCTCGCGACCTAAGGAGGACGCCGAAACCCAGCGTTACCTCCTACGATACAACTCTGTCTCTGAGGATGCCATCTTCAATCAGTGGATCAATGATTTAGCCATATCCATGGGAGTGCTCCCTCCCTTGGAGATCAACAAGGTCACTGTCTCAACCTCCATTGCCGCCGACCAAGAAAAAAAGGTCGTCGAACTTCCACCAGAATTCGCCGAGTTTCGTGATGTCTTCACGAAAGAAAAGGATGTTCCTCTTCCTCCCCATCGACCCTTCAACCACACCATCGAGCTTGACGACTCGTTTGTGCCGAAATGAGCCAAGAACTACTCCTTGAACCCTAAGGAGATGGAGGCGTTAAAAGGATTTGTCGAAGAAAATCTACGAGAAGGAAAGATCGTGCCGTCGAAGTCTCCCCAGGCTTCTCCATTCTTCTTTGTGCTGAAGAAGGATGGAACCTACTGTTCTTGCCAGGACTATAGGTATCTCAATTCCCACGCGATCAAGAACGCTTACCCTCTTCCTCGTATTGCTGATTTGATCGACACCTTGAAACACTCTAGGTACTTTACCAAACTTGATATTCATTGGGGCTACAATAATATTCGCATCCGCCCTGAGGATCAATGGAAGGCTGCCTTCACCACCCCTCTTGGCCTCTTCGAGCCAACAGTAATGTTCTTTGGGCAGTGTAACTCACCGCCAACATTCCAGGCTTTCATGAACCATATCTTCGCCGACTACCTCACGGAAGGTTGGCTCATCATCTACATGGATGACCTGATGGTTCATTCTAAGGATTACGACGAACATGTCAAACGAGTTCGTCTTGTTCTCCAATGCCTTCATGAACACAAGCTAGGCGTTAAGCTGGAAAAGTGCACGTTCTGTGCACCAAAGGCAGAGTACCTTGGCATGATTGTCAGGGAAAGTCAAGTTTCTATGGATCCCGTGAAACTGACCGCCATAGAGGAATGGATCACTCCACAATCCGTTAGTGCAGTACGCTCGTTCATGGGCTTCTGCAATTTCTATAGAAAGTTCATCCCTGATTTCTCTAACATTGTACAGCCGCTTCTTTCTTTGACGAAGAAGAATGCTGCTTGGCAATGGTTGCCAGATCACGAAGCTTCTTTTCAGAAACTCAAGAAGGTGTTCCTGAGTCAGCCGGTACTGCGGTACCCCGACACCGATCATCCGTTTTTTGTCATGACGGATGCTTCTCTCTGTGCATTGGGCGCTGTCCTGATGCAGAAGGATGGCAATGGGGACCTCCACCCTTGTGCCTATTACTCCAAGACTTTCATTCCGGCTGAGTGAAATTACGATATCTATGACCGCGAACTCCTCGCTGTCATACAAGCCCTTGAGGAATGGCGACAATACCTCACGGGCACCAATCACCTGGTCACGGTGATTACGGACCACAGGAACTTGACATACTTCAAGTCTCCTCAAAATCTCTCTTGCCGACAGGCTCGCTGGTTGATGTTCCTGCAGGACTTCGACCTCCGTTGGGACAACCAACCAGGCTCTGCCATGGGTCCCATGGATGCGTTATCTCGTCGGGATGTGGTCGACACATCCGCCGACAACACGGCCGTCACTCTTCTTCTGGATGTTTCGAAACCTCTCCCAGCCCTTCCGGATGTTCCAACGAACATTTTGGACGTCATCATCGGGCAATTTGATGTTGCCTTGGCCAACAAGATTGCTCGCCATACCGCTGAGGACCCTCTTGTTACCGATGCTGTGAAAGCCTTGACCGAAGGCGATTCACTCTTTCCCTGCGCTTCCTCAAAGGATTGGACTTTCCTGGATGGTGCCTTGTACTTCAAGGGCTGTCTCTGTGTTCCCAAACCCGCCCGGCAGGACCTTGTATGGTCTCTCCATGATTCACCCGCTGGGGGTCATGGAGGGTATTTCCGCACTGTTCACCTTGTGCAGCGCGACTATTGGTGGCCTGGTCTGACCACCTTTGTTCGCCACTTTGTTGCGGATTGCGCTGTCTGCCAAGCAAACAAGGTCAACACCCATCCGGTGGCCCCTGGTCTTTGTCCAATCTCCTCCTCCGCGAGTTGGCCATTCCAGCAGATTTCCTGCGATATGATTACTGACCTCCCCCTATCCTCAGGTTTTGATTCTGTGCTGGTCGTGGTCGACCATGGGCTTACAAAGGGGGTGATTTTCATCCCTTGTAACAAGTCTATCGACGCGGCAGGGATAGCCTCCCTCTTTTTCAAACATGTGTTCTGTCGTTTCAGTCTCCATGACAAGGTTATCTCTGATCGGGGACCCCAATTCGCCTCTGCCTTCGCCCGAGAGCTTGCCCGGCTCTTATCCTACGATGTCGCCCTTTCCACTGCCTACCATCCTCAGACTGACAGAGAGTCTGAATGAGTTAATCAGGAACTCGAAACCTATCTCTGCATCTTTTGCCAAGAAAACGCCTCGAAATGGGCCGAACTTCTCCCGATGGCAGAGTTCTCTCATAACTCAGCTGTCCACTCCGTCACCAACATCACGCCATTCTCCTTGATGCATGGGTACGAACCCCATGCCTACCCCCCAATTGGAACCACCTTTCTTCCCGCCCTGGAAAAGCGGTTAGAAATTCTTGATGCCACATGAAAGGAGGCAACTGCCGCTCATGCCAAAGCCACTCAGACCGTCAAAGAGCACATAGGAACGAAGTTTACCCCATGGAAAGTAGGCGATAAGGTCTGGCTTGACTCTCGAAATCTCAAGTTCAACTTCCCCTCTCACAAGCTTGCTCCCCGCCGCGAAGGACCATTCGAGATCAACGCAGTCATTTCCCCGTATGCCTACAAACTTCGCCTTCCTCCGACTTGGAAGAAACTTCACAACATCTTCCACGCTTCTCTCCTTTCAACCTTTACTGAGACGGATGAACATGGACCAAATTACTTCAACCCTCCTTCCGAAATCATCAAAGGAGAGGAGGAGTACGAAATCGAGACCATCCGTTCTCACCGAGGATCTCCTGGACACCGCCAATTTCTTGTCTCTTGGAAGGGTTACTCTCGTGCAGAGGATACTTGGGAACCAGAATCGCATCTCTCGCACGCAAAGTACATGCTGCAAGCATACAAACTATCTAGACCCAAGGATTTTCCTAAGGTGACTTCTCCTTAGTCCTCAACATCTCCATCGTCACCTCCAGCTCCACCCCATCCCCCTCCACCGCCGCCCCATCCGCCAGTGACCCCGTCACCCCACTCCATGGTTTGATTGTTTGAGAGACAAAATACCTTCCGCACCTCCAGTCGAGTTGGATCCTCCCATCCCTTCTTCCCTTCATGTATCCAATGAGGGTTATATGCCATTACCTCAAAGGATTTTCTCACTATTCGACAGAGTTAGCGTGTTCCCTCGACATTAGCACGTTGGCTCACTAAATTGCCCACACACCACTATGGGCACCCGACACTCCGACACCCTCTCCTGGAGATCCAAAATTCCCCACGTCAGGACAAGGATGACCAGCATGGTCACCGAAACCAAGCACAAAGTGATAAAGGAAAT
This sequence comes from Boletus harrisonii, assembly GCA_038093235.1. Classification (NCBI taxonomy): domain Eukaryota; kingdom Fungi; phylum Basidiomycota; class Agaricomycetes; order Boletales; family Boletaceae; genus Boletus; species Boletus harrisonii. The sequence goes on along the minus strand of JBBPRV010000976.1, from coordinate 7,907 downwards.
GGTTACTAGGAGAAATTGATACATGGAGATTTCGATGAGTCCACACACGCTTCATCACTCACCTTTTAACCCTCTTTCCAGTCACCCTATCTCCCCCGTGCTGTGTCCGCAGTCCGCAGTCCATAGTCCACAGCCCCAACTCCACCCGATTCCATTTCATTCCGAAGAAGCCACAGAACTCCGCTTCCTCCGTGCTTCTTTCCGCTTCCGCCCCGTCCAACTTGTTCCGTCCTCCTGATTTGGTTTTCATTTGGATACTTAAGCGCTCTGGAATTTGGTTGTTTCTTTAGTTTCGTTGATTTTCCTTATGTCTTCTCCTTCTGTCGCAGCATCTTCCACCCCATCCTCGACCATTGTCTACCCTCTCTCCTCCCTCCCTTGTTTTTCCTCTCCAGGAGAAACATGTTATCTTCGCATCAATCCTCGAAGACCCATCAGCGCTCCTCTCTATCGAACAAAGTGCAAAGTTTAGGAACAGTCGGTCGATCATCTGCAAAGGTCTCATTTGCCTCTACCACAACTACTCCAGTGGTAGACTCCATTTGGCAACAGCCACCAACCTTTCGCCCGCCAACGCCCTTCGTTGGAACGAGCGGCTCATTGCTCAGCGGTACGAGGTCCTCAACATCCTCGCGCATACCAACTTCTCTCGCTTCTTCCACTTCGTTCCTGACAAGGTCATGCAGTGAATCTTTTCTGCCACTGCTGGACTCTGCACTGAGGAGCAGCGAGCCCGGCTCCTCCACATCGCTATGCCCCCTACTCCCAAAGTCTCGGACTCCTCCACCCTCGAGTCGTCTTCCATCGACTCTACTCCGAACCCTGACTCCGGAGTTGCTACTGCAGCAACCTCGGAAGAAAGCCAACCCCCTGTGACGCCGGAACCCCTCCCCGTTCCATCCCCACTTCACCAATGCCGATCCACACCTCCTGTTGACCTCGACTTCTCTCGGCTTGCCAACTTGCTCGCCCCCGTATTCCGAGCAGGTAATGAATGACTTGCCGCCACATCTGTCCAAGGAGTTGCACTTCCTCGACGTTGCAATCGCTCGGCTGTCCGCTGCTTCGTGTGCGGAAGCCCCAACCACTTTCGTCCCTTCTGCCCCTCCTACCGGTGCCCTCACTGTGGAGTCACCTCTCCCGGACATATTCAAGCCGCCTGTCCGGTGTACCTCTCCAGAGTCAATGGCAGAGACCCCAACGAGACCGACAGCGACGATGGAAGTGTTGGATTCTGAGACGGTGTCTCAGACATACAACGGGGGTAATGTTACAGAAATCTCCTGGATGTCCGAGGCCTGGTCCGTATTGAACTTGTCCTCGACACCGCTACTACTGACCACTGTGTCATCCGGAACCTCCAGTCCGGCTGTACTCTCCAGCTCTGACTCGAAATCAACATTGAACTTGCTGGATGTGTCAACTTCACTTGCAACTGCCAGATTGCGATTCTCAGAAGCTACCCAGAACTGAGGTGAGTCTTTTGGGCTTGTTCATGGCGCATGGTCACTCACAAAATAAAACCTCAGCAAATTCTTGAAACACCATCAAGATGTTGTTCTCCTCTTCGGGGTAAAGAGATGCAAAGGAGAAGCCTGCGGGAGTCTCATCGGGGTGACACCTATGAAATTGAATGAAGCCGGGAAAGGTTTCTTGAAGCATGAATAGCGAATATGAATACTTCCAATAAGGATGTTATTTCCCAATTTCTGAACGGATCCAGCCCTGCGCAAATGAAAGAAATGGCCCACCCCATCTGTCATTTGAGGATTTCTACCACACAGGTGAGCGCCCCAGGAAGGTCGTCAATCGCTCTAGAGTTCGTTGGTGAGTTTGGCTTCCATGATAAAAATCTGATGACTTACTGCTGGATTTCATCAGGATCCAGACCCTTGTCACGGTTGACATTGTCTCCACCATTGCCATTGGTGTCAGATTTTTTCTTTGACTTCTGTAAGTCATACATCTCTTGTACCCTTGCTTTCACCGTGTCTGACTCTTGTTTCAGGAGGCACTTTGCGTGCTCATGAGCAGCACTAAGGATTTCACCCTTCGTCTTGATTTTTCCTGCCTTCCTGTCCGCGTCAACCAAGGGCTTGATGCGGTTGTTGTAGTGTAGCTGGCGGTACAGCTCCAGTTCACTGTAGATACGTCCGTTCTTCCCACCAATAGCCTGTTCAAACACAGACATGTTTTTACTCTGAAGGCAGCTTTTACATGATCAATTGGCCCTCCATCAGAACCAAGTCTGCAGTCACTTCATAAGATTGTCATCAGTTTGCCCCTTACGAAAACAACTTGGTGACCTACAATTTTGCGTGACTCAACTGCCTGTCCAAGTTTGGATTCCTGTGTGGCAGTCAACAAGCCTTCGATGCCAGGAAATCTGGCAGCCCTCTCAGGCCATTTAGCAAACCATGCAGTGTACAGCAAAGGCCAGAAGTGATGATAGTCCTTTTTCTCTGTATGGCGGAGGTACTTCGGTAGCCACTCCTTCAAAAATTCGACTTGTTCATCTGTCATCCAAGTCACTGGCGCCATAGTGTCTTTGTCCGAACGTGAAAAAATATCACCTGCCATTGAGATCATACTTTTGAATAATATAACTGGCCACAGTGGTGCAAAGACCCACTTGAATGGGCAAATGGTGAACTATTTGAGTAAGCATTCAATTGACTGGTACCAACACAGTGGAAAGCGAATTTTGTCTTAGAAACAGCTGTGAAAGAAGGCTGGGATTTACAGATCTCGAAGCATTTTCCCTCAAAAGGCTTCAACATTGCTCTAGATCTACCGTAACTATATCTGGTTATATTACCCCGTGTATGAACTGGTGCACAGTCAAGAGGAGAAACATAGAACAGGGTAGCACTAAGGAGCGACCGAAAAGCAGGCATAAATGAGAACTGGTATACTTGATTCTTAGCAGAGTAACAATGGATACAGTTCTCTCAGTGATGCTAGATAAAACCAAGCAGTGAGCCTAGATTTCACAAGTGCGTGTGCATGAATTCGAGGTGAAGGTGAACAGATCCTATGGTATGGACTGTACAGTGTATGCATCATTCATACATAGTACCTTTCTAGACTTGAGGAGTCAAACCAGACACTGAGAAATGCAGGGCAACACTCATGGACCACCTGGATGCACTTGAAATCACCAAATAATTGCAGTATGTGTTGAAATGAACAAAACATTTTATATTTCTCAGATAAGTCTCGCAAAAATAGGAGGGTGGATAGAGTGCACATGACCAAATGGTATTCGCATTTGCAGTGAAGCACATACTAGTTGTTTCCTCCCACCACTTACTGCAATGGGAAGATCCAAGTTGTATCATACCGAATCTGAGAGGCTGCTCGCAAAGTGAACACACAGCAGAACGTATTATGAGAAGTGAGTGAACACTCCTAGATGCCTCCGCTCACTGACCAAGTTGGCAGTAGAAACCGCAAGCAAATCAGTCTCAAGAACAAGACAAAATATCAACGCAAGCAACGCCGGTGTGTTCCATCTGTAGGCATCTCACAAAACTCACAAACCATCAGCAGTGTGCTTGCCAACAGGCTGTTAGGGACTGTGCAACTCCTGAGGGAACTCTGGAACTCCGGAGTTTGTGTGGACAGATAGGACTTTGGCTTCAGCTTATGTGCTGCGCCCTTGCTGTCGTTCATGTCCTGTATTTCAGAGCGAAGAGAAACAGAGGAGAAGACAGAACAGGAGTCTGTCCTAGTCGATAATCAAGCTACTGTACACAGAGTATCTAGGAGTTTATATACAGAGGAAGAGTACAGTATTAGTAATGGATGACGGAGACGGAGGACAGGAGATCAGAAAGCTGGTGCTGTGCTCCGGCAGGACGAATGCCGGAGCTGTGCGAGCACAGGTTGGATGTATCTATGAATCGGAACTAAACTAAGTGCGGAACAAGAAATATTGTAAGTAGAATGTCAGAAGGGTTTAGTCAGAGGTACAGAAGGTCCGGAGGAATGGAGATACATAATTACAGAGAACAAACCGGAGATCGCTCCTGAAGGAGCGGAGTTGTGCCCGGAGGGCCGGAGTGTGCTTGGAGTTGGCACGGTATATGACAAGCCATCACAATATTTCCATATCCATGCTCTGAAGCCCTTTGTAGTGGTTACACAGGCTAAGATCCGTCTTGAACTCGCCAAAGAGGAGGCGAAACTACTGCAAGAAGGTGAAGATATCTTACTGGACTCCAAAGTATCTTCAAGCGTCTTAATTAGCACAGGAATGGATCTTGAAGACCAACAGTATGTAAATACCCTTAGGGGCTCAATAGCATGTGTCATTGACAAGCCTCAGGCAATGTTTGTCTGTGGAGGTGTCCTCACTTGCCTCTGATGCCACGGACAAACAACAATTGAAAGTACAGACCCGAATGAATGTGTTGCAGTGCAAGATTGAGAGTTGGTGTCATATACCGTGCCAACCCCAAGCACACTCTGGCCCTCTGGGCACAACTCCACTCCTTCAGGAGCGATCTCCGGTTTGTTCTCTGTAATTATGTATCTCCATTCCTCCAGACCTTCTGTACCTCTGACTAAACCCTTCTGACATTCTACTTATGATATTCCTTGTTCCGCACTTAGTTTAGTTCCGATTCATAGATACCTCCGACCTGTGCTCGCACAGCTCCGGCATTTGTCCTGCCAGAGCACAGCACCGGCTTTCTGATCTCCCGTCCTCCGTCTCCGTCATCTGTTACTAATACTGTACTCTTCCTCCGTATATAAACTCCTAGATACTCTGTGTACAGTAGCTGGATTATTGACTAGGACAGACTCCTGTTCTTCCTTCTCCTCTGTTTCTCTTCGCTCCGAAATATGGGACACGAACAACAGCAAGGGCGCAGCACATAAGCTGAAGCTGAAGTCCTATCCATCCGCACGAACTCCAGAGTTCTGGAGTTCCCTCAGAAGTTGCACGGTCCCTAACAGTTGGGCCTCTTATCAACTATTGTACATGCCATTGGTTGCATGTCGACATGCATCTGACATCAGCAATCCATCGCAGGAAACCCACCCCCATTCATTCAACCTCCTCCTTCCATCCCAGTGCCCCCTGTCATTCAGCACTTGTCATCTGAAAGAGTATGAGTGGAAGTTACGGTATGCACAGGGATTGGATGCACTGGAGGAAATATGACAGAATCTCTGCCTCCACTCTTACCTCTTGCAGTTCAAGCAAGAAAATATCTGGGGCCAGGTTGCAAATACCCATGTGCAGAACACACTGAATACTGTGAAAGACAAGATTAGGTCCAGCGTGAGCAAGTATCATGTTGCATGCATGGCACTGATTTCTCTAAGCCCTGCACTTGAGAAGATCGGGTGGGATGCAGTTATTCATGAATTGCAGGACGACGACGTTTATGGATTAACTGTAGGGCTTGATGGGCAGACAGAAGGGCGACGCATGCTTTCTTGGATCTAGCAGACTCCAGGAGTGTCAGAGAATCAAGATGAAGACTTACAAGAGGGTGAGCACCCCACTATAGAGTAAACACGAAGAACTTAATATCAGGATAACCTGATTATGCAGGGGCAAGAAGGGTAATGATATCAGTGGGAAATGCTCACTGATAGGTTCTAGGTTGGTAACAAAGATATGTCTCTAGTGTGGAACACTTAGAGAGATGTCTCAGAGAAAGAGGATAGTGGATGGCTAGCCTCAGAGGTACTGAGTGAGAGGAGGGAGCGAAGGACGAAAAGTAGAATCATTATTGAGACAGGCTTAAGGCCATGTCTTTTATAGTGTTCAGTGATGAAACACTGAAGTACATGAGACATGTTTCAGATATGAAACGTGTAAGAGATAAAGGGATAAAACACGTATCAGGGATGAAACATGTAACAGAATGTGAAACGTATAGTGAAACGTGTATCACATCTCATGACACAATGATGTCATGGTCTAGACCAAAGATAAGAGAAACTTATCTAATAATGGTGAGTAATATGGATAGCGTAAAGATGAGGTCATAGACCACTCTAGAATCTGGTATCAGGAATTGAATATCTGAATATGAAATACCAGAATTCTCAACAGAACTCTGTCCAGCTCTGTTCTATTCTGTCCTAGTCTGTCCAGCAGAGGGTTGGTTTGCTGATGTAGCCTCAGAGGTACTGAGTGAGAGGAGGGAGTGAAGGATGAAAAGTAGAATCGTTATTGAGACAGGCTTAAGGCCATGTCTTATATAGTGTTCAGTGATGAAACACTTAAGTACATGAGACATGTTTCAGATATGAAACGTGTAAGAGATAAAGGGATAAAACATGTAACAGAATGTGAAACATATAGTGAAACGTGTATCACACCTCATGACACAATGATGTCATGGTCTAGACCAAAGATAAGAGAAACTTATCTAACAATGGTGAGTAATATGGATAGCGTAAAGATGAGGTCATAGACCACTCTAGAATCTGGTATCAGGAATTGAATATTAAAATATGAAATACCAGAATTCTCAACAGTGTGCACAAAACTTGATATCATGCCTGACAATGCTCATGACAAAACAAAATCCCACCTCATTTTTCAGTTTTTTGCACATATTGTGGTTGTATAATTTAATCAGCTGAGGTTTGTGTATGTAGGGTGTCAATGACATCTATGATCATTACTCTAGCTAATTTTGGGGTGGTTTGAATGACAACACAGTGTGCCAGCCCAATGCCAGTGCAAGAGGTCACTTTTAGCTTATCAAAAGTAAGATTAGCCAAAAGAGGAATGGGCTAAGCGATCAGCTTGAAAGCTTGCGAAGGCCGAAAGGTGCCGTATGGGTTGGGCAAAGCCAAAAAGAGGTCCGCTGGAGAAAAATCTCCCAAGAACTGGAGCACTCGGGAATGTTGTTGAGTCCACAGGAGCAGGTGGTGATGGTGAATTGAGCAGTTCTGATGAGAGTGACGAGGACTGAGCAGTGGAAGTGGGTGGTGATAAGCAGGGCACGAAGTCACTGATGAGGACGTTATCACGCTGATATGCCTAATTTGGAACTGGCTCATGTTACGATCAGTATATTCCCGTGCCCCTATGTTGTTGGACTTATTGTTTTCCATGTATTCCAACAGACAATTCTTGTCCTTCACCCCTATCTCGTGCAGCTTACTCATTCTTGTTTCTGATTCATGCACGAGACTTCTCTTCTTCTCCGTTCTCATATCTTTATGTTTTACCTCTTCACAGAAGTGTTTGATCATGCTTCCCTTCCATTCCTTGATACACATGTTTCCCTCACGTTTATGCTTCTCTTCCATTCTGCCACACTGTGTGTTGGCCTTATGTCTTTCATCCCCGTTTCTTCCCTATGCCCTATTCCCCATTTGTTCCCGGATCATTAGATACAGTCACAATATGTACATACCTCTAGCAGGTACTTAAGGCTCAATGCCACCACCAGAGAACTCCAGTCTAGTTCTCTTGGTGCTTTCCCCTCGAGCACTATAAGAAGGACTCTTTAGGCCTGACAAGCCTCTTCCTCCACTTTCTCCTCTTCATCCAAGCTTTCTGTTGACAACCTAAGGAGCTATGCTCTTAAGGGTTGTTTCATTAGAACTAGACTCCTTCTCCACCTTACCTTGCCAACAACCCGACGCCTCCTCACAAGTGTGTCACCATGAAGGATCGCTTGCACTAAGAGCTCACGAGTAGCCAGTGCCTGTTACGCTAAGCGTAGAACCTAGCTTTATCCGGAGGAGTCACGTGACGAACGACGGAGAAAGTCGGATGGTGGTCTGCCCAAGGTCCTAAGTTACCCTTGCGGCGCGAGGTGGAATCGAAGAGTCTACTGCGCTTGGTAGGCGAAGAGACTATGAAACGAGAAGGGTCTCGACAAGTAGACTCGCGAGTCCACAGGCGGATTGGGCTAGATACTACA
>JBBPRV010000975.1:0-12854 GCA_038093235.1 Boletus harrisonii | reverse complement strand
TTTGTCCTGAATATGTACCTGGAGGAAGCTTGTGCTGTGGAAGGCCAGGGATTTAGGTGAAAACTGTTCATTTGTGTCTTTTGTAGAATGGACATTGGGGTGAAGATTGACCAATTAGGAGATGGGAGATCTCAGTATTTCATCAACAAAATGGAGTGGTCATCTGCATGATGATGCTTGCTCTGTGCGATGCGAGAAGAAAGAAAAGAGGGACTGCACAGTGGCTAAATACATGTGTAACAAAGATCAGGAATGTGATGTGATATGACAGATCAGGAAAAACTACACTGCAATCATGTATGATTGGGTGAAAACTGCCAGGTTTTCCAGTGCAAAGCTGGCCTTGATCTGTGAATGGTCTAGATGAGCTGTGATCTCAGGGTTTAGGAGCCATGTCAATGTGAAAAGTAAAGCTCAAGACCCATTCTCTAGCAGCAGGGCGACTTACATTACCATACTGGTAGCATTGTAATGCAATTGAAAGTTTCTAGCACAGGTTGATTTGACTGGGGAAAAGGCACAAGAACCAAGGCATGGTGCCTAAGATAAAGCGTGAAAGGTTCACCCGCCCATCTGCCCATTACTTTGACGACATTGAATGGAACACCTTTGAGTAGATAAAATAAGGTACCACCTGTGCACAGGCTGTGGCCCTTTAGGTCTGTGGGACTGCATTGTTTGATGATGGAGGTGATTCTGGATATGAACTGGGTTTTGAAAAGAGGGCAAAGACCACTCTTTGGGTGTTTCCATGCAAAAAGATGGGCATTAGATGGGGCAGGGTTAATAAGGAAGTGTCTTCGAAGGGCTGCCTCTGGATCCAAGAAAGAGCTTTTCTGTGGTGTGCATTGTATGTCCTTGCTGGTTGGTGCACATTTGGTGAACAGGAGGGCTATTTTAATGACCAGAAGACCATGTTGGTCTTTTAGGAAAGAGACATTTTGGTTGATAACATGTTTGATGGGATTGAATTTGGTGATGGCTGTAACTGTGAATTCACCCAAATGTGCTATGGTGTAGAAAACGACAACCATGCAGGCATAAATTGCTGTGTCGCATGGGTCATCTAGATCAAGGAAGGTATAAATGGCCTTAATGTCATCTAGTGTCATGGGGGGCATTTGGGCTGTTTGGAGTGTTGGAATTCTGGTATTTCTTATTTTAATATTCATTCCTGATACCAGATTCTAGAATGGTCTATGACCTTATCTTTTACCCTATCCATATTACTCAGCATTATTAGATAAGCTATTCTTATCTTAGGTCTAGATCATAGGATGGGGAAACACATATGTCTCTCACTGTTACACATTAATCTACAATTGGTCTATATTTGTTGGTACACTGCTTCAAGGACATCTAAGCCTCAGCCTCAGTAGTGGGTGGCAAGGGGAAAGTGGTGTCCCTGATACAAATAAGAAAAACAAAGACAAAGAGAATAGGTCCATCTATCTCTGTAGTGCCAGATCCATTCATTCTAACATGGCCCACTTTTAGCACAAGTGAGGGCAAGACCACAGCTGGTAAAAACAGAAACAGTCCTGATGGGAATGAGGTAGTTTTTAGACTTGTTCATGGACACATGGCAGAAACTGATATAGCATCAATAGGAGGTTGATAAAATTGTCATGCTGGATATTATACACCCAACTCCAGATGTTGGCAAGTTTGCTATGAACTCATGCACTCCCACACATGCATGCACTCCCACACACATATCTGCTCCCACACATACATCTGCTTCCACACACTGCTGCATCACCCACCTGCCCATTTCAATCCACCCACACCTGCCCCAACCTGGCCATCTCTACTGCCCAGCCATTAGTTCCACCTGCCCATTTCTCTCAACTGCATCCACCCACTCCACCCATCTAGGGAACTGCAGAGATAAACCAGCAGGTCAGGTGGTCTGTGGAGTGCCACAGAGCACAACCCTCATATGCAAACCAGAATGCAAATGCACACTATGTTTGCATTTGCATGCAACATTACAGAAACATCAGTAAGACTGTAGGGTGGCTGGGCCAAGAGCACAGGGTAAGAGTAGTCAGGTGGGAGGGCAAGATAAGGGCAAGGGTAAGTATGCAAAGTGCAATGCTTGCATGCAAATGTGAATGTGAAGCAGGTGGGAGTCATGGGCAGGTTGGGCAGATGTAGGAAACTAAGCAGGTATTGGCACCTGTGCCTGTGCATACAGTACCCACAGCACCTTGTCACTGCCCTTGTTGTCATCCTTCTATGGTGGAAACAAGGAGATGGAGACAGATGCACATGCAGCATTGTCTGTGCTATACTTGACTGTGTAGACAATTGGAGGGCCTTTAACATGCATTGGCAGCAGATTCAAGACTAAAATCTGTGGCTGAAACCAGGACAACATTAGGTTTATGAACAGAATGCTGTCCCTGATGGAACTGCACAATTTCCTTGCAATTGATGTGCAAAAAAAGCTGGTCAGAATATTCCTTGAAGATCTCATGAAGGCCATCAATTATAAGGTTCCTAAGGCAGATAAGCAGTGTTCACAGCTCAGGTGAAGTATGGATATGACTATTTCTCATTCATGGCCTGGGAACTACAAAAGTTGGTTAGAATGCACCGGTCAACAGGATGTATGCTGATCTCTACTAGGCTTCTAGCTATCTTTTAATCTCTTTGAAATCACCATATTTTGCTTCACCATTGCAAATAGGCAGAATACGTTGAAGACACATCACTGGCATATAGTCCAGAAGGCATGACTATAGCACCAAGTCTATTTCAGAAAGCTTGGCACCTTTGATAAATCTTGCTATCCATGGAAAAACCTCCTGTGCTCTGTGTGCAAAAATAATTTAGACATATCAGCAGGAAGTGAACGAAACTTGAATATCTACTGACTGCACACTGGTAATGAGGAGGTCTTTGATTCTCACAGCACTCCCAAGTGATTGTGGGGTAGACAGTAAGTCAGTTGCTACATAAGCCAAAGGGCACAAAGCCTGACAGTTTGGAGTCATGGGGTTCATTTTAAATCCCTGGGACCTGAAGAGGGTGGATGCCAATCAGCAAATGCACCCAAACCTAGTACATCCTCAGAACAACCTGGTGGTTCTAGTAGAGCGAGCTAGGGCTTGCAAGATCTAGTAGAGCATAGTAAGACTTGACCACCATCTGAGTGAATGAGTATTGTCCATGCCAGCATTATTGATGTTTAATGCCAAAAAGACTTCCACATTCTCTAACATTGCACTTCAGCTGGAATCCATTGTAGTTGTGTATTAGATCATCTGTAAACCTTCAAGTGATTCATAACATCCATATAAGCCAATTCACCAATGAATTGAGCTCTGGACATTTATGATATTTTGCCAAGCTCTGCCATTCTACCAATTGCCATTCTACCATTTCACTGGCAGACTCCACCTTGAAACAGTCATTGGCCCATGCCTGGTGAACTCCCATCCTGGTATGCCTCCTCATGCCTCCACTGGGAAGTAAGTGATGCTCAGCATTGGCATGCAATACCAGCCCTTGCACTCTCCCTCTTTATATGCTTGACACACACATTGCACATCCTTGATCTTTAATCACATTCAGTGCTCTTCTCAGCCAATCTACCCCTTCAGATTGTTTGCTCTCTTTGTCAAGTCTTTTTTTAAAAATCAAGTGAGCAGCTGTTGTACATTGTAAACATATTGTACTCAAGGGCTGAAACATGCAAATTGACACATTTTATAATCTGGCATGCCATTAGGAGTCCTTAATCCCAACCAAAACTAACAAGTGGTTGTTGGTGGTTGACAGAGCATAGTAGTGGGTCTGATCCAGTGTGTAGTGTCAAATAGATTCTCAGCTTAGTTTTGAGTGTAATTGGCTGTTGGACAAAATTTGATTTCAAGTTATTCTTCCTTTTTAAGTTCATGTAGCAATTTGAAGCAATGTTTCATCTCAAAATGCTATCAACAACTCAAGTGAAGTTGACTTGAAACAGTTTTTTCAAGTCTGCTAAGTGCCACTGTGTTGTCCCTTACATGAATATTCTCAGGGCCTCCACTGCCACCAGCCCTTCCTTGGTCAAGACAATACCATCTTCCTATGGCTGGAAAGAAGATACCTAAAAAGTATTCCTGTGATTACCAGACTTATTGTGGAGGTGAGTTGAGGGAAGTCATCTGAGCAGTGTTCTGCTGGCATAAGAAAAATCACATTGCAGGGGGCAGCAGTGTCCCTCCTTCTCTTTGACAGCATCATCTAGAAGCCAATATTGATGTCTGACATCACAGACAGAAAACACAGCAACACCAAAATATTCCCAAGTTGTTGACATTGGCTCCAAAGCAGTCTATCTAATTCATCAACTGCTTTGGAAAAGCAACCTGCTAGTGAAGTGTTTGCTTCTCATCACTAACCTATCAGCATTCCATCCATCAGCAACTGCTGCAATGAGATGTGATTTGCACACAGCATGTTGCAATCTTGTAAACTACATGATGTAATCATAATATCACACATTAGGCAATGACAATGCCCTGACAACATTACTATGTATGTGGCAACATGGGGGATTCAGATATCAAATATAAATGATTTCATACCAGTGAAAGTAGTGTTTAAAAGTCCAGTCCCTTCCAGTTGCTAGTTGCCACTCTTTGAGATTTCAACCAGTCCTGGTTGCCAGATGTTCCAAACACTAAAACAGTCCAGTCAAAAAGTCCAGTAGCCTTCCAAAAAAAAGGCAAAACTCAGACCAGACCAGACTTTTAAACACTAAGTGGAGGGCCTGCCTATGTAGTGAGAGATATGAGCAGGATCAAGTAAATAGGATGAGACCACAAAAATATTGCCAATTGAAAGCATGTAAAGCCCAACACATGATATATATGTGGAACATGCAGAGCCTTGGTATTCCAGCAGGCCTTGCTGGTCCCATTGTGGATCTCAATCATATAATGCAGATAGGCTGCATTCACGATTTGACTTTGAGACTTATATAGGATAATAAATTCTACTACATGTCATCAGGCTTAAATTGGACAATTTTCATATCCATGAGCCATCTGCCTCTTTCTGGGAAGAAATTTCAATGCCCCAATCAACATCCACCCCCATCCACCATGCATGCTCCAATTAGATTGTGGATGCCTTGTGCAAATGTCATTTCACATGGCACATTCCCTGAGAATGACAAATATACAGCAGGAGGAGTAATGGGAGGGTTGCACCAGGTGAAATACTATGCTTGTAATGCTTCATAAACAGCCTGTTTGCAGATACGCTCTTAGCAACAGTCCAGAAAATGAGCAACCAACAACTGACAAATTCTGACATCATATTCACAACACTTCCTCTGCAGTGAGCACTGTAGTATGTTATGATTTGCATAACAAATGCTGAGATGCCACACTCAAAGATAGTCTCGACACTGCATGGCATTGTTTCTCTGTGGATGAAATAAGAGAGTGTATATTGATATGAAGCTGGAGAAGTTTGTCAGTGTTATGTGGGAGCAAAACTTTTGGCTGGGCCTTTTGTTCCACTCTTGCAGTTCACTGCACAGCCATGGCACCATTTTTTAGAGTGATTTCACCAACTATTGAGTCAGGTGGCTGCCTGGACCTGATCTGAGAGTGAATTATTTTGACACTGCCCCCAGCATATGACAAGGAAGTTGAAATGAAAATGCAGTGATGACATATAATGTTGCCTGTCCTGCAGAATAACAAGCTTGTCTGAGCTGCCTGCTTTCCACACCAGCCTTCTCCAACTCCATACTCCTTTCTATGCAACCTCAGTAGGCTGACTGACTAAGTCTATTAACCAATTTCTCTACACTGGCCCACTCATCTGCATATATATGTGTATGTATGCAACTCTGCCAGCTCAGTGGGTCCACTCAAGCATAGAGCAATTATTCTTGTGCATCTTCAGCAGGCCAGCATCACTCTGCTAAAGTTTAGTGTGCTCCTTCCTATGCAGCTCCAGCAGATACATTTGTCTATAGCACCCCTGGCACTTTCTTTCCTCAGGGCCACTAGTCTGCATATATACATGTGCATTCTCAATGTCAGCTGGCCCACTTGTCCATAGTACCTACCCCTGGTCCATGTTTTTGCTAGGCCACTTGCATAATGTAGCCCTATTTCCCCATGTCTTTGCTAGACTGCTTGCATGATGTAGCCCTGTTCCCCCATGCCTGGGTGGGCCCACATTAGCATAGTAAACTTGTTGCTATGCAATCTAAGCATGCCCACTAGTTACTTTCCACAATTGGCCCCACATTGCTGGAAAATAAAAGTCCTGGCATGGTATATGTGTCTTTATACAGTCACCTCCACTGGATGAGCAGGCCCTCTCATCTGTCACCAATTCCTTTGCAGGATCAATTCTAGAATCCAACTCATATATCCTGCTATAATCCACCTTGAGGTCACATGGGGTGATCACCATGCCACAGTGATGACCCCAGGTATGCTCTATGTATACAGTTAAGATCTTTTATCTCATGCAGATGTAGAACCTTTGGCCCACTGGGGCATCTCCCTTTGATATGGAACCACATCAGACATTGGATGCATAGACAGAGGATGCCTGGTGGTGGTGGGAGGCAGATGTGCAAGAACCATGTGCACTAAATGAGGAAATCAATCAGTGTCAGTTAGACCTCAGCCACCCACTTGCCTTTGAATGATCAGGCTATGATCCTTTCATTGTTGAGTAGCGTTTTTCTCTATCTATCCATGAAAACATTTCTGGCTGGGCAGAATGGGAGAGCAGCACAAACCTATGATAACACACTATTCAAAATTTCATTGCATATTTAGGATGTGCCTTGCTGGAAAGTGTAGCAGCATTTTATTCTACACATTCTGTATGTGTGCATTCATTGCCATGTGCACATTGTCTTGCATATATCAAGCAAGACACATGCAATCATCATCAACCTCTGACACCCCATGAACAAGTAGCCTACTGAAAAATGCAACTACTGTGCCAGGCAGATAGTGCAATTTGGAGTTGGGAAAACCAAATTGAGGTCATGGTAGGTCCCAACTGTTAAGAGCAGATTGAACCACTGTGACTTTCACTTTTTGTTGAGGTGATATGCACTCCATCTGTTGGCCATTATAGATAAGCTGCTGTAGACTGATGGCTAAAGGTGCAGAGTCTCCAGCATTTCTGTGGATGCAGCCTGAGATCCACCCTTCATTGCCACAAAACCTCCCTCCACTGCAGATGTTGCCTTTTCATGATGTCTGCCAACCACTGCCTACATTCCCCCATATGTTGCCCATCCTTTAATGAAGCTGATATTTTTGATAGGCCATTTTTCATCTGTGAGATAGATAAATGACATTAGGATGAAACTAAAATGCAGCATACATTTCTCCCTTGCTCAAACCATGTGGGTAAAAGGTTTATGCAGCTCCTCAGCTCTGCATTCTGCATGTTCTCCACTGACTAGAGTCTACATTACTGGTGATACTCTGCACAAGTGATGTTTTTATGCATATAATGGACTTCCAGACCCTATTCTAATGGAGATCATATAGAAAACATTCTATCAAATGCATGCACATACCTGATTGATTTGGCTGATGGCTCTTGACAAATGCCACACTACAATTTCACCTGCCTCAGTTATCAAAATTGCTGGTTTATCCAGCCATGAGTAGTTAACCTGCAATTTAGCCCATTCATCATCTGTGGACCACACATGACTTTCAAAGAAGCTATGAGTGCAGGCAGATTCTGAATTCACATTGAAGCCAGCCAATGGAACTGCAGAATGCATGAGTGGTATTATACTGGCTAGGACAGGGATGCACCTGAATTTTGGCACAATGTAGTTAGAATATCCACCATGTGATCTGCCTTTCATTTCTGCTGGTATCTTTACATTAGGCAAAAGGTTTTCACTGCTAATTAGAGGGCCTATGACCTCAAAGAATTTGCAATACATGTAGTCTGCAAGAATATTCATTAACTCCCATGGATGACCAGTGGAACCTTCAGACTGAGGTGTCTGTACAGTATGTTCATGTGGGATGAGGAAAACTGCAGTAGACTCAGAATATGCCAGGTGGCAAGAATATTTATGGAGAGTTTTTTGATTATCATAGCAACACTGTTGTCTTGACATAAGACTATTATTTACAGCCTCTATTGATCTGGTTCTGCTCTTACATTAGATGTCAATGAATGAGAGGATGTTGGCATTCCATGACTTAACTGGAAACCTTAAGGAACAGGAATATCCCACAATATGTTCAGGTTGTGTGTTGAATGTTTCCTTGAAGCCAAACTGGCAGATCCACTCCAGACTGTGTGTAAGTACTGTTTTCCACCAATTGGTCTCAGTCCATGTGCAGGAGGCAACTAGACACAAAGCCAGCAAAACCAAGTTGCAGTAATACAACTCTGATGGAATTCAGGATGCATGGCAGCTGAGGAGCTCCATACACTGGCACAGCCAGAGACATATATGACAAGCCACTGGGAACACATGTAAGTAAGAAAGGTGATAAGGGTGGAATCAGGTAACACAAAATACAGTGTCTGGTGGGACAGAAAGAGACCATTATGAGTACAATCTACAAACTAAGGGCCCAAACTGCACACCTGGTGGAACAGGGAGAGAACTGGCTGAAGAGGGGTTGAAGCACAGCTTCTGTGGCCCACCAGGCAGGATTTGAAAGGAGGTGGCTGGTGAGGCAAGATGCTCCCTAGTGGCTAACTAGACCAATTAGTCTTGTGTAAACAATATTTAAACCCAATCAAATACTCCAATTAAAATAAACTGGTATATTTGCCCCTTATTTCCTATTTACCCTGTAGAAGGTGGCATTGCAGGTTAGTCTTACTAGTTGCATTGTCCCTGGAAAACAGATGGGTAGGCCAGAGTGCATGGCAGATCCACAAGCACATCGCCCTCGCATGTAGAATGAATCTTATTTAGTATGAAGATCTTCAGACTTGGCCCAGTGTTAAGAAGCCCAAACAGACAAGCTTGCCTTGAATGATGGATGAGCAGCAAGAGTGCTAGGGGAACAGATAAAGTACAAATCAATAAAGAACAACGAATTAACTTATGAAACAGGATAAACCTGAGTGTAGTTTCTGCAGCAACCATTAATAGTCAGAATTGGGTGACAGGCCATGCAGAAATGATAACATGACATCTTGATGGGCAGCAGGGCTTCTATTCTCAGGGACTGCAGGTTCTCTGCTAAAATGTCTGTCTTGTCATCAGAGTCATTAGAGTCAATGTAAAGCATCCACTTCCTTGGCCAATTTTGGGCATGTAGTCCAACCATTTCCATATCACTCTCCTTTGCCTTGATAAAACAGAAAATAAAGAGCTCCTCTCCACACATGTTTCCAAATAATGCCATAGCTTCACAAGAAAAGCTTCAGTAAATTTTGAAGGATCCACCATGTTGAACCCATTCAGGATGGTGTTGGGGTTAAGATACTGGATAGAAGCGTTGGACAAAGCAAGCCAAGGAACATGAACTTTTTCTTCAAAATAAACTTGAAAACATACCATAGCTTTCCTAAAATTTCTTGTACTATATCCTGCTGAGTCTTCAGATGGACTGAGGGCATGTCAGGCAGAAGGGGGTAACCAGATATACCAACCTCAATCTCTGGGATGTTGTCATCTTCATTAGATGGTGTAGGCACCTCCTCATGCTCATTCATCAAAGTGTAGTTTGAGTTTAAATCATGTTTACACAAGACTAATTGGTCTAGTCACCCACTAGGGAGCATCTTGCCTTGCCAGCCACATCCTTTCAAACTCCACCTGGTGGGCCATAGAAGCTGTGCTTCAACCCCTCTTCAGCCAGTTCTCTCACTGTTCCATCAGGTATGTAGTTTGGGCCCAGATCTGTTCATAGATTTCACTTATAATAATCTCTCCCTGTCCCACCAGCTTCTGTATTTTGCGTTAATATCAGTCACTTTGTTCCCCATCACTTCCCTCACATCTCAGCATGCATCCTCCTCCAGCCAAACCATCTCTTCTTAGTCACTTAACAGAGGAGAGACTATCCCATCCCAGCAGGATTTGCCACAGCAGCTGTCCAGGGAGCAGTTGAGGTGGTCAAACTCTTCAAAAGGGGCAAAATCTCAAAACCTGAGGCCATCCTCAAAATTCAAGCTCCCCACACTTCTAAAGAGGATGAACCTTCCAATGCAGACCTCATCAGCACCCAATTGACACTATCTCATTCCAGCAGGATTTGCCACAGCAGCTGTTCAGGGAGCAGTTAAGGGGGTCAAACTCTTCAAAAGGGGCAAAATCTCTCCTGCAGAGCACTTGATCAACCTCCTCAACAACATCCAGCAGTCTCCTGCAGAGAATCAGCCCAGAAGTTTGCAAAGAGCCCCTATTAGTGCCACACCATCTTCCACCTTTTCTACCTCACATACAGAACCACAACCTGACATCAAGTTCATTCCTATCCCATCCAACTCTGGAGACACCAGGAGACAACTCTCAGTTGACTCTGAGTCAGAGAGGATCCAGAAGAGGGGTTGAAGAAGTGCCACAGGAGCTCTGTCAATAAGGATCTCTTCCTCTGGAAAGAAACCTCTGCAGTCCTTCAAGCCATGCTTGAACCAGAAGTCCAGCAATGCCTCAACCTCCTTGATGACTGGGCAACAGATCCCACCCTGGTTGTTAGGAAGATCCTTCTCAGTCCAGGATGTCCAGACTTCTCCCTGATCAATGGTTCAACATTGTCAAGGGATATGTGATCAACCTTGCCAAAGTCCTGGGAGCACACTACTCCTCTGATGTCAGGGCCAAGCAGTCTCAAGACCTTGGGGATCTCTTTCAGCTCTCCATTCAGATTCCCAAGCAGTCCAAAGCCATCACCAACCATGGAAACCAAGTCATTGCATTTGGGAAAACCATCCAAGCGATCTCATTCGCCCTGCCAGGCAGACACTCTGAGTATGTTGCTTACCAAGTGTACATGTCTGCGCTCTTTGCCTCCATTGCCCCCTCTTTCCACTCCTCATTTGGT
Organism: Boletus harrisonii; assembly: GCA_038093235.1. Lineage (NCBI taxonomy): Eukaryota > Fungi > Basidiomycota > Agaricomycetes > Boletales > Boletaceae > Boletus > Boletus harrisonii. The sequence goes on along the minus strand of JBBPRV010000975.1, from coordinate 1,836 downwards.
GTAGATCCAAGTGCCAGAGATAGAGAGACCAAGGTGGCTCACAATGTCATGCAAGACCTGCCTAAATTCATGCAGGGAGGAGAGAGCCTTGCCACAACTGGAGTAGAGGCACCTGTTGTCACCCAGCATCTGAATACACATACAAGCATGTCTGTGATTGCAGTGGGTGTGGAGGAGCCCACAGATGACCAGCCCATCCAAAGCCAAAGGCTGAATCAGGAGCTCAGTAGAGGACAAAGATTTAGGAGACACTTTGTGTAGGACCCAGTTACAGTGGTCAGGAGTAGGACTGTGTGCTGGACAGAGTTCACTGAGCCACTGCCAGCTCCTCCTGCTTCTGAATTTGACAATGTCGATGCCTTACACACTGTTCACAGCCATCCCCATCTGTTCACCATCACTACTCCTATTAATGTCGACCACTTCAAGTCCCTTCTTTCTAGTCATTCTAACTGGCCCTTTGTCCAGTCTGTGTGTCAAGGATTGTGAGAGGGGTTTGGGCCCCTCACATGGAACAACTCCCAGTACACTCCAAAGACTGCAGATGAAGCAACCTTTTTCCAAGAGCAGATTGACAAGGAGGTCCAGCTTGGTCACTATTCAGAGTCCTTTAGCCCTGGTCTTCTGCCATGAATGTACAGCATGCCCATTCATGGGATGCCCAAGCCTGGCCAGCAGCAACAAGTTCCACCTGGTCACTGATCACAGTGCTGGTCAGTTCACTCTCAACAACATGATTTTGCGTGAGGACATCACTGGGGTCACTCTAAGTTAGACAGCTGAATTGTGCAGCTGGAGTCTGATGTCAGAAACTGGATTGCAATGCTATAGAGCATACACAACATACCTGGAGTGTGATATCAGAAACTAAGGAGAACTAACATTGGACTCACAGGCTGTATGGACAAGTAAATAATAACTATACATAACAACAAAGACGCCACAATGTGGCTGACAGGCACAAGTATGTTGTGTGACTGACTCATGTGTTGGTCACTCAACACAACAAGTGTCACTGAAAACAACTGTCAGTCACTCCGCACAGCAAGCAATCACCATGCTCAACACTCTGGACAATATCCAAGATCTGGGCAATGCCCTTTGATATCTTCAACAGCAGCAGCCAGATCTGGACCTGATCCTTTGAAAAGCTGATGTTTTTGAGGCCTATAGGCACATGCCAATCCTGTTGAGCATGGTGATTGCTTGCTGTGCAGAGTGACTGACAGTTGTTGTCAGTCATGCTTATTGTGTTGAGTGACTGACACATGAGTCAGTCACACAACATACTTGTGCCTGTCAGCCACATTGTGGCATCTTTGTTGTTATATATAGTTATTATTTACTTATCCATACAGCCTGCAAGTTCAATGTCAGTTCTCCTTACACCTGAGACACAATCGAAAAAGTCAACAAGACATAGCTGCTACATATGGGTCAATAGATGGCACCTAGGTACTTGGCTATGTTCATCACAAATAAAGTTTAACAAACTCAACATATATATTTAAGTATGATTACTAGACATAGCTAAGAAAACAAAAGGAGAACAATAGGGATTGATATATTGTAGCTATGAATAGGACTTTTCATTAACAATATATTTGTTAACAAATGCAGTTAAAGTTGAAAAATTTGACAAGCTTGCAAATGTTGAAAATGTTGAAAAATATGATTGCATGCATGATTTCCTATCAATTTTCGACTCGGGGACATTAGCTGGGATTATATTTGATAGTGATACAAATTTAACAGCAAAGTCTGGGTATGATAGCTAATGTGATAGGAGCACTTTTTCATAAGCAAATTCTACATATGGTTGCAAATATGAGCGAG
>JBBPRV010000974.1:0-12855 GCA_038093235.1 Boletus harrisonii | reverse complement strand
GTATAAGCTCCACATCCGACAATCTATAAATTGTATGCTCCTTGACAAACATGGCGCTGGTGCCAAGCTTGTATCGACATTGTACATGTGGAATGACCCTCGGATGTCTCGTGAACGGTGTACGGGATGTACATTGGTTCTGGGCACCAATCAATAGATTTTTAATTTATTACTTGTATATAACATGGGCACCCGGTTACTGCCGGTAGGTTATCCCAAAAATCTTTTCCGTCAACGATCCCTGAGGCCAAATCAGCAATTGGGCGTGTAGATCGGCGCAGGGTGGGCTTGTGAGTGCTTGGGGACCTCAAGCACTTTTACGTCCCTTCTATGATACCGTTCTGTCTCGACCTTCACGAGTTCATACATTTTCGTGACTCACAGCTATAGTGTTGCATTTGATTTACCAGGATCCCAAACGCATACTAAGTTAGTCGCACGACGAGCTGTTGTCCATGAATTAATTGAGTTCCGAGTCGGCTAATAATTCCAATTGCTCGCTGGCTAGTAACGTGTCGTTACAGGTAAGTTCTTCACAGACCCAATAAGCGACATTCTTAGAATTCCACACCAATCACTCGCCGTTGATTCCAGAGCTCTATAAAGAGGGAACAACCCACAGTCCAATGGCCCCCATCGACCTTCAGAGCCTGCCGTTCATCTCCTACTATTCTGGCTATGAACGCGTACCCTGTAAGTCGCCACTTCACTCATCGTAACGTTGTTGACCCGGAGCTTAGAATGGCACACGAGTTTTCTTCTGGAGTGCCTGTGGCGAAATCAAATATGGTACCATACAATCTACAAGCCGCCTTGCCGATGTAAGGACTTTTCCCCAATGTGCGCTGTACCTGTATCTAACACTCGGTAGGGGACGCAAATCGTTGTTGTAGAATTGGATCACGGCGAAGGTCATCGCAGTCTGCCGTAAGCAGCTTGACAGTGTCCTTCGAAGCCCGAACACAGGTGCTGACGCCAACTAATAGCGTTTCCAGCCTCTCAAAAATGAACTAAGCTGAATTGTTACACATGCGCTATGATACTTCATCTGGATTGTAGATCTCATTTGATTCGCTAGAGCTATTGCATGGACTTCACTTCTCCACACTGTATTGTATCACTCTGTTTCCCATTGGACACATAGCTGTTTATTTGCCTATCGTGTCTCCAAACCGCATCGTGTCAGTTACCAGGGTTCGGGGAATTGGTATGTAAATCTGAACTGCACATTTTTGCCGTTCTGCCCCTTACAGTAAGTAAGTTTCCACCCAGTTCCGGTTTAGTGACCTGTCAATTACGCTTTAGGAGGGGAGCATCGGACCTGCAACGCAAGTGCTCCACGATCGCTCTGCAAGCAATCAAACTTGCCCTGACATCACTTAGAGATTCTGTGCCCATACTCCGTTCATTACGTTACCTTGCTTGCAAGCCTGAGGTCTTTTGTCGTTCGGATTACAACGCATTCACGTGATCCAGGAAAACCGATTCTGATCGATGGTCGAGACAACATATATTCTGTCGCGGTCCTCATTGATGGGAAGCACTTTGTGAACGGCGGCCAAGAACAGAAGATTCGGCGCTGGCGTATAGAAGATGGCAAGGAGGTGGGGATGCCAATGGACGCGGGGAGTCTAGTTTTTAACATTGCAGTGTCATGGGATGGAAAGCGGATCGTCGGTGGGACGATAAGGGACTGGATGACGGTCTGGAATGCGGAGACTCACTCCAAAGTGATTGAGTTCAAAGCGATGACATCTCGCCAGATGCGACGAAAATCGCAACTGGATCAGATGACTTGACTGTTTGCGTCTGGTCGCTGTCCACTGGCAGGCGACTGCTCGGCCCCTTGGAACACGACAGATCCGTAGTGGCAACAAAGTTTTCCCCCGACGGACACCTCTTCGCCACTGCCACAGCCCTCAGTTGGATTGTGGGCGAAAATCAAGGAGCACTCGTTGCACACCACGTCAGGTGCTTCCACCTACATGCGCATGCTCCAATCTGACCTTCTGGTGCTGCATAGTCAACCATATCTCTTAGGCCTCCCACGAACTAGGTGCTGCATCCTGGTGTGGACCTCTTCCGATGGAAAGCTCTCCATGTTCACATTCAAAGGTCCGTTCTACCTTGAACCCATCGTTGATAGCAACATCAACTTTCTAAATACTTTTTTTCAGACGATGGTCAATGGGTCGCCGACATCTTTAATGGACATGCCATTGGCTGCAATGCTGTCTCTTGGGCGCCTGCAACCCACCCTGGCTCGCTCATCAACCCCCATCAACCCAGAGTGCCAATCCCTCCCGCGCCTTTCAAGCGTTTCGCCAATGCCGGCTGTGACAACCTTGTCACGATCTGGTCTTTCCGCGATGACACCCAGACATGGGTCGAGGAAGAGACGCTCGAAGGGCATGGAGATTGGGTGCGCAATGTCGCGTGGACACCCAATATTGGGCTGCCGAGGAGCTATATAGCCATGGCATCGCAGGTACATCTCGCGGAAAGGGAGAAACATAGATGCGATGTGATCCTGATTTCATTTTTACCTGGTTGTAGGACAAGTCTGTGCTCATTTGGACAAAGGACACACTGACCACTCTGTGGGTCAAGACGGCTCTCGACCCGTCCCCGACTGCATCCCAGGATACACCATCAACACTGGGTAAGTTTCCCGATGTTGTTTGGTGCGTTTCCTGGAGCCTCGCGGGTAATATCCTTGCTCGCAAGTCTTAGATAAGATAACTGGCGGTGACCGGAATGCACTGGCTATGTGGCTCTCATCACAAAATCCATGAGCGAGTTATGATTATTCATCCTTTGTTGCCCTGTCTCGAGACATGCAACACTGTCGACTGCGCATGCCCATTTTCTTGTCCCGGCGTCCAAGCCTGCCAAAACGAAGCAAATCAGTGAGAACAGATTGACACATACAGCCAGTTGAGAAACGACGTCCATAACGATATTGGAAACTGCAGACACGACATGACGCCCAATTTGACGACAATATATATTGAGGACGCGTTTCAATTCGCCCACCGGGGTCTCCATCAAAGAAGCCAGTTTTCGATCGATCCACCAGGGCTCTTTGTTCTGAAGGTGAAAACTCAACCCTTTTTTCGGGAAAAAGGAAGTGGGTCGCCTTCTTCCCCAAGTAGGACCTTTTATGGCAGCTATGGTGGCAGAAAGTCCATCCGTATGGTATGCTCAACTTGCACACACTGGGACCCATTCTGAATGCCAACATTTACCAAATTTAGCATGCCAATGTGCCAATGAGAGACGGACATTGAAAATTTGGGTCTGATACTGCTCATTGTGTCTCACTAGTGGGACACTGTTTCCCACGGCGCTCTCACTGTTTCCCACAGCACTCTCACTGTTTCCCACGACGCTCTCACTGGCTTCGCAGTAAGAAGTAGTGATCCCACTTTGTTCTCATGGATTCCGACTCCACTGTCTGGTTACCGATGCCTCTGAGCCACGTGCAAGTCCTCCTTGCAGCTGTTCGGCTCTTACCTCCGACTCCTGTATCCCTCGACCTCATGCAACAATTGGCGAGCGTGTTACCTCCAACGAGAAGTCACCTATCTCCAGATCCGACTCCACTACAGACTCCGTGCCTTAGAGGTGCTGCGCTTCCGGAATCTGCGAATGATGACACAGTGATAGATGTTGATGAGGAGCTGTTGGCATCGGTGGGGCATGGGCTCCACAAGTCTTCTGTGTTGAGAGGGAGGGCGTTAGGGAGGGAACCTCCCACTGGCGCTGACCTCGACAGAGAACTCTTGAATTTGGCCGGTTTTGGCCCGGAAGATGAAGATGGATCTCATGGGCCCCTCGACCATAATCCGCCCTTGAGAAGGAGGCGGCAAGGTTCTCATGAAAAAAGAAATGGCAAGCGTCTTACCAAACGACGTAAGGTTGCAGCTGCCCCAGCTCCGGTTAACATGGAAACAACTGGTACTGACATGGAAATGGAATCCGAGCGCGAGGAACAACGGTGGGAACAATCCCTTCAGGTAGCACCTTGCAGCAACCACTCCGCCCATTCCTTTATCGCTTTGCTTGCTGGTGCCAGCATTGACCGGGTCTCAACAGCAGTCGAAGAATTCAAGTTCTACTCGTCTAACATGCAGCGTGTTGCTGGTGACTCATTGGCTGCTGTGGTCCAACGTTGTCAACACTATGTGGGGAACAACATTGCCGGTAGCTTTAGCCTCATGCTCAGTTGTATACAACTCACACTGAAATGTCAAAGGTGAGCACGAATAATAATTTTTGAGGGGAACTGCACTGATCAACCCTTCAATAGCTTGATGGACAGCTCGCCATCATTGACCAGTCTCCTCAAGTTGTACCATGCCCAGGTTGAGAATCTCCAACTGGTGCCTCAGCCCTCCCGCGCTTCGTTCTTTCGGTGGATTGCAACAGGGTACAAATATGTGCAGCTTGCAAATGGCGGTTCAATATACCTCTTGTTCTTGATTGCGGTGCTCAACCTCCGGTGGCCAGCTTCCAAGCTACCAGGTCAGGTTCCTTGGGATATCGGAAAAATGCTAAGGCAGCCGAGCAGCTCTGGTAGGTGTATTCACATAGATTTCTCAGCTTTGAATGTTTCCCTCACATCAAATATGTAGGTACCCCAAACCTCATCACCGATAACATCATTCCCATGGTGGCTCACCTGCGTAATGTGCTCCCTTGCACGTTGTCCATCCAGCTCTTTTGTCCCAACTTCATTCGTTCCAATAACCTTTCCATGACGGATCTGGACTGCACGGACCTGCTTGCCACTGATCGGTTTTTCGAGGCCATTAGAATCAAGTGTGTGCTGATTATTTCTTCGGTAAAGAGTTTCTCACTTGCTGACAGCAATTTTGTTTTACCACCAAGACAAATGGCGGTCTGGAGCCAATGTCTGAAATCCAATGTTGGTGGGGCAAGGCTCATGCTTGAACCCCATAGGGGTTGGCGTTTTGTCCCCCAAGAACTTGAAGCTATACCACCTGCATCTTGTAGGAGTGGTGGCAGCCAGCCACCAGTGGACCAGGACACATTCATATCAATCAAGACCACTTTCGACCGTTGTGACAAGAACAATACACAGCGCCCAAACCATAGTCAGGGGAAAGAGGCCAACATTCAGTGGACTGATCGTGAGCGATGTTTGGCAGAACAGGCGCCGGTGGTGCACAACATGTACAAGCTCCAGGATCAGGTAACTCTACATGGGTTTTAACTTCAAATGTATTGATGTTGTATACAGCTCAATTCTTTCTATGCTAACGGCGTCAAGAAGCCCAATAGCTACATCCGGGTGCCAGTCAGACTGATGCCACCGTAAGTGATCCATTTGCTGCAATTTTAATGGAATGGCTGATTGCTTTGAAGGCAAAATTTTGAGATTCGGAATGCAGATGGCAGTCTGATGGTCTTTGTATCCAGCAAAATGCCTACAACTTTGAAGAATAACCTTTTGGAGAGGTTCATGGCTGCGTTCGACATGGATCCGGTGCTAGCCACTCGAGATACGTCTAGTGAGGTACCCGAAGCTTTCCGCTGTGTACATTACACCATCTACAACCGCTATGCAACTTCGGTAATGATTGGTTTTCCTTCTACAATATGTACTAACTTGCATTAAAGGGTGGTGAAGCTCCGGTAAACGTCCATCCACATTACCTCCAACTGTATGAAAAACGCACCAATCATACGCAGATGGTACCATACATGTCTGCGGAAAGCTTTGAGCATGAAGAAACGTATCACAAACTGTTGGAGGCTTTCAGCAGCGTCTTTGAGTGGATGGAAACATTGGTAAGCACACTGTGATTTGCCAAACTCCTTGAGTACTGGTACTCACCTTGGTTTTTCCAGCTGCAGGACTACCTTCCGGAAGAATATGAAGTATTAATGGAACTTGCTGAGTCAATTCCAAGAGGGTATGAGCCTCCGGCCCGACCATTCCTCTCCCTTGTGGTGAACCTCAATGTTCGCACCGAGGCACACCGAGATTTGTTGGACAAGAACATTTGTTTGGTAGTTCCAATTGGTGATTTTGAGGGTGGGTCGCTAGTTTTGGTTGAACAGGGTCTGGTGCTGGATGTCAGCAATGGAGATGTGGTGGTCTTTCGATCAGGAGAATCCACCCATTTCAATTTAGACTACAAAGGTGTGCGTGGATCATTTGTACTTCACACAGACCGCGGCATGGACTCCTGGAAAAGAGACCGTAACCTGTGGGGGGGAAATCACTACTTATACTAGGCTTAGTAGATAGCAGAATATTGTGTAGAGACCTGATGGATTGTGAGGCGAGACATGAGCAGTGACGTTCATCAAGCACAATTCTCACACTCAGTTCCGCCGGCCGTACCCCAGTTCTGGAGAAACTGGATCATGTCCTTGTGCACCTAGATGTCTTGGCGAATGCACCAGAACCATATGTCAAGTCCAACATCTCTGAAGGGTAAGCTATCGACCATTCCTTTGTCTGATAGCTGACACGGACCAATATCAAGGCAAGAGCAGTCTGGTGTTGAAAGACACACGGCGTCCTTGTCTAGAGGTTCAGGACGAAATTAGCTTCATCACTAATGACGTTGAAATGGTCAATGGAGAGGGTGAGTTCCAGATCATCACTATGATCCTTTCCTTTATTTAAAAGCACTTCTGATTGTTGCCATCATCGTTATAGCTGGACCTAATATGGGTGGAACTTAGAGCACGTACATCCAACAGGTGATGACAATTCTTTCGAGACAATGAGCCAAACTAAGTGGTTTCTAGGTTGGTGTGATGGTGATTCGTCCCTTGTTCTTTGGCTAGTCTCCCTATATTTGATTCTATCCTGTGCTGTGTGAGGGTGGGTGACTCGCAGCTCAAAGGCATGTCAACATTTATGGCTGAGATGCTCGAGACTGTGTCCATTCTTAGGGTGCATCCATTTTCTTTGCTCGCTCCTTACCAGGTATTGACTTATTGCAGTCCGCGTCAAAGGATTCGTTGATCACCATCAATGAACTCGGAAGAGGTGAGAATGCTGCGCGTCTGATGGGTGGTCTCACGCGCTGATGATCGAATCAAAGGGACTTCGACCTACAATAGTTTCAGGCTCGCATGGGCAATCTCAGAGTATGTGCTTTCTATTTTAACTCTGTGATGTGCCGATCCTCATTCCTCGATAGGCACATCGCTTCGAACATCCGGGCGTTCTGTCTCTTTGCAACGCGCTTTCACGAGCTGACAGCACTCGACTCATTATCCTTATATGATCCTTTGTTGATCATTTCATATAGGGCATGATCTCATCTACGGTATGCTCTCTCAGCGAAATGTGCAACACACATCTCAAGTCTGGACAACAGGATATTGACCCAGACGATACTGCGGCATACTTTGACGGGAGTGTTTCTTTCCCGGATATGCTCATGACGTTTGTGCGGCACTGTGAGCTCGATGCCCATTACCAGATGGCCATCGCGTCCAAGGTCCAGATGCTACCATTGACGAGACAACTTATGAATCTTGCTGGGAACGCTTGGTGAGCATTTGTTCGTTATTGTAATTCAGAAACCGAACAAGCTATGCAACACCCTTAGGAACAAGACCCTGAATGGTGGACGTGCAGAACGTAATGAATACATTCTACTCCACGAGTTTCACAAACTCAAGTACATCTGCCCAGACAAAACCTTTGGCAAGAAGGCCCCCAAGATCGCACCTGAAGTTGACAATGCTGATGGTGAAGGCGGCGGGACGAAAACCAGTAAAAGCAAACGAGACAAGTACAAGGGTGGCTTGGTGTTTGAACCCAAGCGCGACTTGTGGGACAAGTTCATTCTGGTCATGGACTTCAATTCGCTCTATCCCAGTATCATTCAAGAGTAAAACATTGATTTCACTACTGTGGAGCAGGTGCCGGAGGAAGTATGTGGTCTCTGTTTTCGCATGGGTTTACCCTTCTGATGTGTTTAAAGGAGGGAGAGGACAAGATCCCAGAACCTCCAGGCTCTGAAGTGCCACAGGGTGTATTACCTCGGCTCATTGCAGCGCTCATGCAACGCCGTAGACAAGATAAATCTCTGATGAAAGACCGCTCAATAACCCTCAGGTATTGGAACAACAATGCGTACACAGCCAGACTAACAACACTTGTGTCCGACACAGTACGACATCAAGCAACAGGCACTCAAGCTCAGTGCCAACAGTATGTGCGGGTGTCTCGGCTTCGAATACTCTAGATTTTATGCCCGTCCTCTCGCTGCCCTCACGACATTCAAGGGACGAGAGATCTTGACGCACACCTGTGAATTGGCTGAAAGTCTACAGCTCGATGTGAGTGATAAATACATTCCTTTCGTTGTAGCCCCCTCAATGACATTCCTCCCTCAGGTCATCCACTACGGAGACACTGACTCCATCTTTGTCAACTCCAACGTCACTGAACTCGCTGATGCCCTTAAAATTTCCGTAAATTTCAAAAAGGCTGTCAATGACTGGTACAAGCTCCTCGAGATTGACTTGGATGGTGTTTTCGTGTGACTGTTGCTCCTCCAGAAGAAGAAATATGCTGCCATCAAGGTCGAGGATGGGTCACGCACTTCCACCGAAGTCAAGGGTCTGGACATGAAGGCAGAGAATATTGCGCTTTGTCAAAGAACGTCTCTCAGTGGGTGACTTCGATGTCCCGTGCAGTATATGCATTTCGACTGGATACAGTTCGGCAGATAAGTTCTGGATCAGATTTTGTCGGGGGAAGCGATGGAGGTCATCGTGAAGAACATTCACAAGTATCTGGCTACTGTTGCCTCCAATGTGCGTCTGGCAAGGTCAAGGTGGACGATTTCACCATTTTCAAGGTATGACCGTTTGTAAACTGTCTTTGGCGACGGTGATATATGCAATCCCACAGCGATTGGGTAAAAATCCCGAGGACTACCCTGATGCAAAGAGCCAGCCACATGTCCAGGTCGCCTTGTGTTTGAAAGCAAAGGGTGGAAGCGCACGTGTGGGGGACATCATTCCCTACATCTCTTGTCTATCTCCCGGAGATGAAAGCGCAAAGAGCGCGCAAGCGGATTGTGCAAAGCACCCCAACGAGTTGAAGAAAGCAGCCTCGAACGCGTTCAGTATTGATTACGAGCATTACCTGGCACACCAGGTATTACCACCCATCGAACGGTTGTGTGATCCCATCAAGGGAACGGACAGGGCCCGGTTGGCTGAATGCCTCGGTGAGATGATGTGTCATTCCGCAGCCCGCTTGTCTGATAGTTGGAAAGGACTCGACCCTGCCAGGCATTACAGTGTCTCTAGTGGAGCTGAGGCAGGGTCTGCACTCGCCACGCTCGATGCGAAACGGTTCCGAAACTCGGAGCCATTGCTCATCCGGTGGCGGGGATGCCAAGGGCAGATGTTGTTCTCACCCATATGGGAACGAGAGGTAAGCTGTACCATATCACATGCAATTGGGGGTGTCACGGCACGGCATGGTTCGAGTACCTGGATGTGGAACTGTACAACCAATTCCGCTACTTTGCGATGTCATTCAACCCAGACAAGGCCAAGAAGGCAGCGACCGGGAGTGCACATTTTGGTATGCACGTTCATTCGCTTTACTCTCTACGCGCTCATGGCATGTGTATAGATGAAGTTTATGTACTTACAGTGACCAACCTGATGTTTTTGCAGGGCATGAGCGTCACAGTTGACGAGTACTACATGAACCAGTGTGGTTGACGCTGGGTTGATCTCCACGCAAAGTTTTTCCGGAGCTGAAATTGTGAACGCGTTGATGAAACACCTGGTGCTTTGTATTAGACACACTTGTGTACCTACAATTACTTTTCGTATTGATACCGACTCTATGCTCTAGCAATAATCTTTAGAGTGGACCTGGTCCTCCATGGTTGCGCATCGATGTCAGTGATAGGGAAGCAGCAATTCATACAGCGCTGCATCTCGTTCGTCGCCCTCCGGTAGAGGCATGGGGTTGACACGAAGCACCCTCGCGATGAACAACTCTGATTTTCCTGCAGCCCGAGTGACGTCTTGCCTGGCAGGCAATCAATGGTGCATTTATCCATGACCTGAAGCCAGCGGGCTGAATGAAACTGCTTAGGGGCTCTCGTATGTGTAGTTTGGCTCAATGGTGCGGTGAACTGGATAAGAACCAGATAGTTGACATACCTGGGGTTGTGGCCCCCAATTCTCTAGGCTGGCCGCTGGAGATACACTAACAAGTGTCAGGATTATGAGGCACTGGTATGATGAGGGTATGAGACAAAGCAGCGATGAGCAGGAACATGGAAATCGGTGGCATTGATCATGGGAAAAAGGACTTCATTTGGGGCAAACCGTTGGGGTTGCCGCAGATGGGCAAAAGTTTGCAAGATGTCGGTGTTGTGCTGCCCATGCATGTAAGACACGAACGTGATAAGCTGATGCGATTGCAATGATCAATGAGATTGAGACGATCCGACAGCGATATCGACATTATAACAACTTGAATTGCAACAACAATTACACGAGATATATAGAAAAGTAAGACCTGGTAATCTGGAGATTGCCGAGGCAATATGCGGTCACATATGGCCCTACTGGGCAATACTCAATTTTTGGGCATGATGGCTGTGCAGGAGCCTGACTTTCCACCACCTCCCGCTTCACGCGTATCCACGCAAAGATCATATTGAGGATTGCTTTGCCATGCACCCTCCTTCTTTTAACCCCTCTCAAGGTGCATGTTATTTCAAACTGATGACCATTTATCTCTTACAAATCTAATTATGCAGCTGCTAAACATGATTCATCGGACTCCACTGATACCTTTGGCATCAAGCGCGCTGCAGAAGAGGCAGGTAAGGGGTTTCAGGGAAAAGCTTGCCACCTTTTTGCATCATGACTGATCACTGCTATTCCAAAGCTAATTTTACCTTGGAGCAAGCATATTACAAGATGCAAGCTATGGATGAAGAAGCCAAGAATTTACAATCAACAATAAAGGCTGTAAGCCAAGAAGTGGGGGGTGTCAAGAGAGAGGTTCAAGGGGCTTGTGATCATATTGACAAGGGATTCACTAACATGGAGCAGGCCATTAACAAAGAGGTTGGAAAGGTTTCATTGCAGTTTCGTGCAGTGGAAAGGCGTCTGGAGACCCTAGAGCAATCCCAAGCAGGTGTTCGAACTGATCTCCAGACTTTAGAGAAGTCACAAGGAGGATTCCTCGCACAGCTGACTGCATTTCTTGCTCGTATGACAGGTGGGGTTACTACCCAGCCTGCTAATCAGGCTGGCCGAGAACCGAATGTATAACATAGTGCCACGTTGATATACATTGATCCTCTATGTATTTGTACCACTGTGCTTGGGCAAAGACATCATTAATTGTTCACGGTTCATGATTTGGTTGTGGTCAGGTGTGCACCCTTTGTCAGATTGCCAGACTCAGACTAATGCAGACAGAGTGTAGAACTTCGCACAGGCATTGCTTCATCTTCTCCTTCTCCATCGTCATCATCTACATTCTGAGGTGGTTTGACTGATCTAACCCTCGATTAGCCCAGCCCAAAAAATTACAATGAATACTCATGTAGCCCTCTTCAAGTTTGGAAGCATTCTTGTCGGTGCAGGTGTTACTCGTCCCCCCCCCTCCTCCTCTTCCTTGCCCTTGCCCGACACTCTCCGCCGTCTAGACACATCAGCTACTTCTGCACTTGACAGCATACATGAAAACACACACCTGCTTGGCTTGGCCTTGGCCTTGCTTCTACCACTTGAATCCCTTTCCTCCAACGTCCCAGATGCAACACTCCCACCTTCTGCCATGCTTGTGACCGCCGTCATGCTCTCCAATCGCCTACCCATCCCATCATCATGGACTCACCAAAAAAAAACACCGCGATGGAACACATGCCGCTTCTTTCCCCTCATCTTGATCTCCTCCCCATCGTCCAACAGCAAAATGTCGTCCAGAAACTTGAACAATACATCGGGCTGCTTGAGTCGTCGGTATTCTTCCTCGCCAAACCCAGCTAGCTTGTTGGCGTATTTCTTGCTGATCGCCGTGTTGAATTTGGAGAGGGCATTGCACACAGAGACATCTCGAATCAGTCAGTGCTAAGGGGGAGGACGTGAGGGGTAGAAGAGGTAAAAGGGGAGCAAAGAATGACGTACCGTAAAAATATTGTGCACCAACAATTTAGCCGTTTTAATCTTGTCATCGTCCACCGTCTCAGGGAGGTGCAACTGTCCCAAAACTCGACAAAGCACTTTCCTATCCTTCTCTATGCCACTGTCGTCAGCACCATTAACACCCGCTACATGGAACGCAACGCAACACACTAAGCATATCATCCTTGAACAACACCTTGAGGATGTCCTTTGCAAGGTCAAGATGCACCTCATCGTCGATTTTCAACACACAACACACACCATGGAGATGCGTGGCTATTTGGGGATCCGTCCAGTCAACGAACATGCCTATAATCTGCGCAGGCGATACCATTTCTTGGTCCTTATCTAATTCACGTGTCGCTAACGCCAGGTGTTTGAATTCAGTATCGAAATCTATCGTTGTGCGTTCGTGTTGGCACGAGCGAAAGAACAGCGTGAATTACAGAATAATCACAAGAGCCAGACCACCATACCTTGCGATGTTTCGAGGCTGAATGGGCCGGCTGTTGCACCCCATCAAAAGCAAGTACAACAAGACTCTTCATACTCCTTACAACCATTCTGAGATTCATTCACAAAGTCACTGTGCATCAAAAGCATACCTCCTTGACAATGGACATAGTATGTACGTCAGCAGATGGGCAATCATCCAACCCCAGGCCAACCACTTCATCGATT
>JBBPRV010000973.1:0-12858 GCA_038093235.1 Boletus harrisonii | reverse complement strand
GTGGATATGCTCATCTCCTTGAGGGTGTCGTGGTCGAGTTCGAGCAAGATGTCGCCTCTGATGTCGTGTTCTTTGAACGCGTCGGCGTGTGAGCTGCATTTTATGTCGCAAAGCCATTTTGCGACGTGAGCGTCGGACCAGGACTTGAGGGAGTCGGCAAAGGGCGTCGCGGAGGGTGGCTCGAAGCTCATGGGTGGTCGATGGCGGGCAAGGTCGGTGTGACAGTGCTGGTGCCAGCCGGGTCACGTGGTGGACCGGTTCGCTTTGGACAGGGGCGATTCGGCTCGGTCCAGCCGAGGCAGTGTAATGCCCGCCGTCGTACCTCGATCCGTCTCTTCTTCTCTCCCCCGTTGCTGGTGGTCACGACCCCGCAATGACCATCCTCTCGCTCCTCCTCCCCCTCCTTCTCTCCACCATCGCCCTCGCCTCTCCTTACCGCTCCGACCTTGCTCAGTACAACCTCAACATCAATCAAAATGCCCAGGACCCCACCCAGTACTTCTCCAACAGGTCAAACACGACCTACACCCCCTCCCCACAGAACTGGCGCGCAGTCCCCTTCTACACTGTCCTCTTGGACAAGTTTGCAGACGGTGACCCCTCTAATAACCAGTACTTTGATTCCATGTACGAGTGGGACTGGAGAGAAACTCAGCTCCGCTTCGGTGGCGATCTCAAAGGTCTCGCCTCAAAGCTCGACTACATCCAGGGCATGGGCATCAAGGGCATCTACCTCTCCGGAACCATATTCCTCAACATGATCTGGCAAGCAGACAGTCCGTCCTTTCCCCTTAATTTCTTCTTTTACCTCATACTTCCCCATTTAGGCTATTCTCCCGTCGATTTCAGCGTACTTGACCCCCACTGGGGCACCATCGCAGACTGGCAACAGTTCATCGATACCGTGCACGCGAGGGGGATGTACATCATGCTCGATTTCACCGTCGGCACCCTTTCCGACCTCATCGGCTTCCAAGGGTGTGTCACGTTCATTTTTGCACTGCCTCATTCCCTCACCGGCCTTCCTTGCCCAGGTACCTAAACACGAGTGCCCCTTTCAGTCTCGATCAGTACCAGGTCACCGGCAAGGATCCCAATTACATGCCCTGGGGCTTCACCCAATATGCCGATTTCCATGTTTGTCCCACTTTCCTCTCCCCCTTTCGTCACTTAATCTGTCCCTACTTTCACACCAGTACGACAATCAGTGGAATTCCTCCTGTCAGCTACCCGTCTTCTGGCAGGATGATGGCATCATTCAACCCGTCACCGCCAACGGTTGCTACGTCTCCGATTTCGACCAGTTTGGTGACATGGAGGCCTTCGGTGTTCACCCCGACTGGCAGCGTCAGCTATCCAAGTTTGCTTCCGTCCAGGATCGTCTCCGTGAATGGAAACCCGAAGTCATGGCAAAACTTCCCGTCTTCTCTTGCATGGCCATCACCGCACTCGATATCGATGCCATCCGTGTCGATAAATCAACTCAGGTCACCGTCGATGGTATGACGGCCTGGTCAACATCAACACGTGCATGTGCCACCAAACTCGGCAAGTCGAATTTTTTCATCGCCGGCGAGGTCACCGGAGGTGACACGTTCGGGGCTCTATACTTGTACGTTCGTTTTGTTTCCCCGTCTCATCCGCCCCTAAACATATCTCCACAGGGGTCGCGGCCGCACTCCCACTGAACTGCCGTCCGGCTTCCTCCAAGCGGCAAATGTGACCGAGGCAGACAATCAGTACTTTCTCCGTGCACAGGCGCAAAACGGCCTCGATAGCTATGCGTTTCACTATTCCATCTACCGCTCCCTGACGCGATTCCTTGGCATGGACGGAAACCTCCAAGTCGCATATGATCTTGATACCAACTTCATCACGGCGTGGAACCAAATGTTTGTCAGTAACGACTTCCTAAACGCCAACACTGGCCTCTTTGATCCGAAACACATGTTCGGAGCAAGCAATTTCGACGTGTTTCGATGGCCTAGTTTGGAAAACGGTAAGATTAAATCGGCATTGGCGCTATTCGTCACAAACTTGGTGATGCCCGGAATCCCTCTGGTGCGTCCTTTTGCTTAGTCTTGTTCAAATATGATATATGCGAGAGTTTAGTGGTACTATGGTGAGGAGCAAAACTTTTACCTATTCGACTCCACCGCGCCCAACTATCTCTTCGGGTATGCTTTGTTCGGGCCCGTTTACCCCCACGGGCTGACTCATACCCACACGTCCAGTCGTCAAGCCATGATGGCGAACAAGGCATGGCAGCGACATGGATGTTACAAAATGGGATCAGACCAGTACTTCAACTGGCCACTCGAATCGGCTATCCTCGGATGCCACGATGACTGGAATTCGCTTGACCATTTCGATCCTACCACTGACACGCGTCGCCTGATGAAACAACTCCTATCCCTTCGCAGCACTTACAATGCTCTCCAAGACGGATGGAATCTCGTGCAACGTGGTAACTGGACGATCGACCTTCAACTCCCAGGCTCAAACGGCACCGCCACAGAGATGGGTCTATATTCTGTATCCCGGGCTGGCATCTTAGGTGTGCAGACCCTCACGGGAAATCACATCGACCAAGTTTGGTTGTTATATTCGAACATGAATATGACCAATACATGGTCGTACGACTGCCATAGCTCTTTGTGGATCTCGTCACCTTACCAATCTGGCATCACCGTTCGGAATTTACTGGCCCCCTTTGAAGAATATACTCTCCAGGATTCCGGCTCGTCCTACAGCAATAACGGTACGGCCCCATGGTATGGATGTCTGAGCAACATTACCATGGATCCCTATGGGATGAAAGTCCTCGTGCCAACTACTGAATGGGTTGCACCTCCTCCCATGTTAACGCGCTTCCTCCCAGGCCACGACGCCCGTATCACTGCGACACCTGGGGACCCGAATGCGACGACGATCAACATCGTTCTGGAGTTTAGTACCGCCATGTCGTGTCCCAGCATCACGAACAGTCTCACTTTCAACATGTGGTCTTCGGGTGTAGGGAGTCAGCCGACGTTGGACGCGAGTTCCGTGGTATGTGGTAACGTCACGAACCCGGTGATTACGAGTATCACCGGGGCAGTCCTCTCCGTTTTCTCGTGGTCTGCGACGTTGAACAACGTTCCTGATGGGATTTTGGAAATCGTGGTGAATAATCCCACCAGTGATGCGACCGCGTCTACTGAGGTAAGTCTATGTGTTCTGGACAGGAGATTGACAGAATCCTAAGTGTGCTTTCGACAGGTCGTCGATCACTTACTTTTGCGCAAGGGGGCTGCCAACAATATCATGGTGTTCCCCGACTCGGACTACGACAACAGCGCGTTCCAATACTCAAACGACCAGTACACCTTCACGCACAAAGCATACGGAGCGGATATGTTTAGATACTCTGGCAATTTCGGGCAGACCTGGACGAATTGGACGAACTGGGAAAACGTGACGACTATTCCTTCTGACATTGTCAGTAATAGAGACACATGGTGGACAGGGGAGCATATCATGGTCCAATGTACGTCACACGTTATCCCGCTTCTGAAACCCAGGATTGACTTTTGATAGATTGGAGCCAGGTAGCCGCGAGTGCG
The DNA here is from genome assembly GCA_038093235.1 of Boletus harrisonii. NCBI lineage: Eukaryota > Fungi > Basidiomycota > Agaricomycetes > Boletales > Boletaceae > Boletus > Boletus harrisonii. The sequence continues at coordinate 9,253 of JBBPRV010000973.1, read as the reverse complement.
AGCGTCGTCGTACATGCCGATTTGAACTTCAACACTCAGCGCCGCGTTCCTCAGTTTCTTGCCCGTGGTCCGTTCAACGACTGGGGCTATGACCAAGGCATCTCGGCCGTCATGAACCAAATGGGCGATAGCACCTGGGAGCTCGAAATCATGGCATCTTGGCCAACGTACGTTCAGATCAACGTGTTTGGATACGACGACTATTACTACGGTGACGTTGATGGTGATTCTATCATGGATCGCCTTCCACCAAACACGTTTGCGTCAAACTACTTGAACATGTCGGCTCCGCCATACCCAGCCCTGGCTTGGTCGTTGATGATCGACGACCAAACACTTCAGTGGTCGTTGGAACCCCGTGGACAGGCCTCCGTTGGTGCCATCATGTACGCGCTCTTGCTATCCATTCCACTCATCACCGGTACGCTGGCGGTAGTAATCTTCATGTGGACCTTTTATGGCATCCGCCACAACCGCTACGGAGTTCGGCCCAAGGGCCCCAGCAAATACATTCCTATTCTGGGGAACTTGGGTAACAAGTCGGCGACGGATCTCAAGGACGGCACACACATCTCGGAAAAGATCTTTCGACCGAAACATCCGTTGGAGATTCTTGGATGGCCCGAGGCCAAGGACAAGCGTCGCAAAGTGCTTATCTCAACGCTCGAGTACGAGATCTTTGACTGGAAGCTCAAGGTCAAGATTGGTGGGTTGGGTGTCATGTCGTCGCTCATGGGCAAGGCTATGACGGACGTCGATATCATCTGGATTATCCCCAAAGTCAAGGATCTTGAATACCCTGCCGGCGAACCCGCAGAACCGATCGAGGTCATCATCTTTGGAGAGCCCTACCTCATTGAAGTGGAAACGCACACCCTCGACAACATCACGTACGTGCTGCTCGACAGCCCCGTCTTCCGTGCCCAGACCAAATCGGACCCGTATCCCGCTCGCATGGATGATCTCAGTTCAGCTATTTTTTATTCGACGTGGAATCAGGCGATTGCAGCCACCATTCGCAGGTCTCCCGGGATCGACATCTACCACGTCAACGACTACCATGGCGCGCTCGCTCCCATCTACCTTTTGCCCAAAGTCGTCCCGGTGTGTCTCTCGTTGCACAACGCCGAGTTCCAAGGTTTGTGGCCGCTCCGTACCAAGGAAGAGATGAAGGAAGTCTGTTCTGCTTTCAACATCAGCAAGGAGAACTGCACGAAATACGTTCAATTTGGGAACACGTTTAACCTTCTCCACGCCGGCGCGTCGTATATCAGCGTCCATCAAAAGAGCGTCGGCGTCGCTGGTGTCTCTGACAAGTACGGAAAACGCAGTTGGGCGCGGTATCCAGCGCTATGGACGTTGAAGCATGTCGATTCGTTGCCTAACCCCGACCCTACTGATATTGCCGCGCTGGACGAGAACCCAGTGTCCATGCGCGATGTCAAGGTTGACCGGGCTGCGGAAGCTCAGCGACCTGAGCTGAAACGGCAGGCTCAGGAATGGGCGGGTATCAAACAGGACCCAGACGCAGACTTGTTCGTGTTCGTCGGTCGTTGGTCGAAACAAAAGGGTGTCGACCTCATCGCCGATGTCATGCCGTCACTGTACGTCGTCGCTTGGTCCAATTGCCACGATGCTGACGGCGTTTACTTGTGACTTGTTTCAGGCTGGAAAAACGCGCTTCGATCCAGCTCGTCTGCGTTGGACCTGTCATTGACTTGTATGGCCGTTTTGCTGCAGAGAAACTTGCTCGCTTGATGGAGATGTACCCTGATCGCGTGTACTCCAAGCCCGAGTTTACGGCATTGCCACCGTATCTGTTTAGCGGGGCTGATTTTGCGCTGATTCCTTCTCGTGACGAGCCTTTTGGATTAGTTGCTGTCGAGTTTGGGAGGAAAGGTGCGTTGGGGGTGGGTAGTCGGCTGGGGGGTCTCGGTTTGATGCCAGGATGGGTGAGTCGATTGCGTAGCGGCTGTGGCGACGGCACACGCTTACGATCCGTTACAGTGGTTCCCGGTCGAATCTACCTCGACCTCGCACATGCTGTCGCAATTATCGAAGACGATCAAGTTGGCACTCAAGTCGACTGAGGAAGAACGTGCGATTCTCCGTGCGCGTTCCGCGGTCCAACGGTTCCCAGTCGTCGAGTGGCGTCAACGCATGGAAGACATGCATCGTCGGAGCATTCAGACGAGCCGTCGAATGGCAGGGCCGAATGCATGGCGAGATTCGGATTGCGGTATCGCGAGGGGTCAATTGATGGATGACACGGATGATTGGAACCCTGTTCATCAAGGACTTCCTTCGCAACCAGACTGGGACGCGTCCAGTCTTGTGTCGTCTTCACCCAGAAATCGGCCTGGCTCGCCCGCGCACTCGCAGGTATCGACGCCAGGTGATGAGACGTTCCTCGTTGCGCCACCCCGGCTCAATGCCGACCCTGGATCGTCGTCGATGCATTCGGACCAGTCAGACGATGATTATTTCTCGCGAAGGAGCGTGGCGACGGGGAGCAAACGAGAATTTGGTGATTTCTTGGAGAAGGCGAACAAGGCGATCGCGCAGGAGCAACGGAACGTCCCTGATCCGTTCCTTCAAGTGGAGACGCCTCACAAGCCATTTGGTCTGCATTCTCGGAGGGCATCGAGCGAGTCGCTCGCGACGCTGGCCGAGGAGAAGAGTAATTCGCCGCTCAACAAAGCGGTCACTTCGGTGCGTGTTTGTCGAGCGGGTTTGTTCCAGGAATTGACTTTTTGTAAAAAGTTTACCGATTCCGACGGAGGGGTTGCCCAAGAGTTTGTGCAAAAGCTCCAGGCGTTGAGTTCGGAGAACTCCAAGGGCGATTTGTCGATCGAGAGGTACTTGGTCAAGTCGGAGGAGGCGTACTTTGACAAGGTGCGCAAGGACAAGCTGTCGAGCGCTGCGAGCTACATCTCGTCGCACCGAGAATCAATGTGGAGTTCCCATGGTACGGTGTCGATGGCGGATGACCGTTCTCGACCAACTAGTGCGTGCTTTCGTTTTGATGTCTTCAGAGCGCAGTGCTCATGTGGTGTACAGCACCGGGCACACCGAGCACGCATCCGTTTGGTAATGGAAGTGGCATGTTGCCATATGGTGGCGATATTGTGATTATGACCAGAGTTCAAATTGCGATGGCCCGCAAGGTTTTCGGTTGGCCTTTGTACACTATTGTTATCGCCATCGGACAGGCGAGTGTTTCTCTGAGCTCTTTGGGCACGCGCGTGCTGACGTACATTGCAGATGTTGGCTGCCAACAGCTACCAAATGACGCTCCTCACGGGACAAAATTATCAAGATAATCTTCAGCTATACGTCCTCGGCGGTGTATTCCTTGCTGCTTCGTTTGTGTGGTATGCCTTATTCTGGTGGAGACCATCTGTCTACGTGCTCTCCGCTCCTTGGTTGTTCTTTGGTCTTGCTTTCTTCTTGATCGCCATCCCTTCGTTATCCCCATCGCTTGCACAAACCCACACTATCATCGGGGATCTTGCTACCTGGTCCTATGCTGTTTCGTCGGCTGCTGCGTTTGCCTTCTTTGGGTTGAACTTTGGAGAGGAAGCGGTGGGTGTTGTCCTTGTCGCTTCCTCGGGTATCTGACGTATTTGGTTTGATAGGGTGCTGCCACCGAGGTCTGGGCGCTGCGTGCATGTATCGTACAGGGCTCGCAGCAAATCTGGATTGCAGCCTTGTGGTACTGGGGAAGCACGCTCAACTCAGCGCAACCTGGTCACATGACACCATGGTGGATTGTGTTCATCCTCTGGCCCTTGTCGTTGATGTCCTTTATGTTTGCGTACCTCATGCTCCGTGGCCTCCCAGGTGTGTATGGTCCGAGATGTGTGGTAGCGTCGTTTTATTGATGGACCGTGTCAGATTATTATCGTCAGACACCTCCCAAAGTGCCGAACTTTTTCAGGACGCTGTTCCGGAGAAAGTTGGTCTTATGGTATGCTCGTCTTTTTTTCGTTCGTAGCTTTCGATTTTCATCGACGGCGTCTAGGTTCCTTGCGTCCGAAATCCTTCGGGACTATTGGCTGAGCGGGGTATGTATCCGACGTCTTTCTTGTGTGATCGTTGGGGCTGACGATGTTGGATCTAGCCGTACGGTCGAAACTGGAGTTTCCTCTGGAACGTGCCCATTGCAAAGTGGCAGATCCTGCTGCTCGTCGTCTTGTTCTTTATTGGCGTCTGGGCCTTGATGATGCTCGTTTTGACGCACTTTAGTAAAACGCATACGTGGCTCCTCCCTGTGTTCGCTGTCGGTTTGGGTGCCCCACGGTGGTGTCAGGTGCGTTGCATTGGTGTGACGCGCGTCGATGTGGAATCTTGATGGGCGTTTGGATAGACCTTGTGGGGAACATCTTCACTTGCACTGTATATCCCGTGGGCGGGGTCTGCGGGCCCTTACCTCGGTCTGTCGTTGTGGCTCTGGCTCGGTGTCTTGGATGCTGTCCAGGGTGTCGGTCTTGGAATGATTCTGCTTCAGGTACGAGTGGCGGCTGACATCGACGAAACTCGACGTACTCATGTATCTCAACAGACATTGTCACGTCTACACGTGTGCGCGACGCTCGTCCTTGCTCAAATCATCGGTTCGGTCTGTGTCATGGTCGCTCGGGCGACGGCACCGAACGCGATCGGACCCGGAACAGTGTTTCCCAACATCGGCACGTGGGATTTCTCGCAGGGGATATCGGGTAGTCCGATGGCCTCTGCGCCGTTTTGGATCGCGCTCATTTGCCAACTCGTCATCGTGTTTGGGTATTTCTGGTTTTATCGCAAGGAACAGCTGGGTATGTGTCGTCGTTTTTCCTTCACGATGGTGTTTTGTTGACTTTCTCCCTCTCCATCTAAAGCCCGACCATGACATGTACATGCTCTCTGTCGTTCCCTCCCATCTCTCGCTTGCGTTGAATGCCTTGTATGCGAACCATTACATATTAATAGACTGCCTACATACACGTCATTCAGGACGTTCTACTATATATATAGACTATTCTCTTGGTTTCGGTTGGTTCTAGACGGTTTTACAGACAGGACATGCTTTTCTTTTTCATTCTTTGCTCGTAGGACATGGGGCTCGTGTCCCTTAAGGGAGAGGCAGGTGATATAGTAGTGCTGTGGTAACTAGTAGTCGTTTAGGGCTGTGAATAAAGAATGAACTTTATAGGGTGATCGGTCCCGATGAGGAGAGCTCGGTGTATGTGGGGTTGGGTCGTGCGCTCATGATACTATTCTTTCGGTAGTCAACTAAATACACAATACGTTCACCATTTCACTTCATCTATTGTAGTTCTTCTATACCTACATCTGTGATTTTGAACGAACCAAAAATATGCAGTGGTTCTCTTGATCGTGATCGTGAAGTTGGCCTTCGTCATGCTAACTGTCACTCACGGAACATATCTTCAACATATGACCACTGGCTGACGCGCCACTCGTACCGCGGCTTGTCCAATGTTACCGACCGAGACCGGAGTTCGAACCCACAATCTGTGGCCAAAAGGTGGGTGGGTGCCGGAAGGGGGGTGATAGTACGTGGGGCCAGATCCTAGGAGTCATCGGAGTCGTTCGATGACAAGTGAGGCACATCGGAAGGAGAGACGGACGCCCGTCGAGTCCATCGGAGTGCTGAAGTTAGAGCCGGGTGGTCGGATCAACTAAACCGAACGGCCCTCCACTGGGAGCCCGCAGCAAGTCGGTAAACTTGCCCCTGAGAGTAGGGAAACAAGCAGGACAATCGGGTGACTCTTTCGTCATGAACCAAGCGGTATATTCATAGGCACTTCAAGATAGCACTGGCACCCAAGAGTGAGGAAAGGTGTCTCAAATAAACGGAAGTACAATAACAACATAGCGATACACCAGATAGATAAAGTTTACTTCGAACCAGTGGAGAACTCTGGATGACAATGCATGAGCCCTACGCCAAAAGGAGAACGGCACTAGATACTTACTTGTGACAGACTTTGTACCCTCGGAGATGGCATGCTTCGCGAGTTCACCAGGAAGAATCAAACGGACGGAGGTTTGGATTTCACGAGACGAAATGGTGGATTTCTTGGAATATGCAGCGAGCTCTGCGAGGCGTAACATGTTGAGACCACAACAGTGTGAAGGACGTGGTACATACTGGATGCCTCAGTTGCAATCCGCTCAAAGATATCATTCACAAAAGAGTTCAAGATGGCCATAGCCTTGTTCGAGATACCCGTATCAGGGTGTACTTGCTTCAAAACTAGATAGAATAAAGACGAGTTAGTGACAAACGACACCAGCCAAGTGTAGGCACTGACCCTTGTAGATATAAGAGCTGTACGTCTCCTTTCGAACCTTTCGGCGCTTCTTCTTTTCACCATCAGCAGCTGGTTGAGACTTGCTGGCGGTCTTCTTCGCAGCCTTTGCACCAGAATCTGCCTTCGCAGGTGCCTTGGAGGCGGTAGAGGCTGGGGCTTTGCCGGCAGTGGAAGCTGGCTATGGGTCCCATAAGTATATGATAAGCGATCAGGATGTACCCAACTCACTTTGGGTGCCATTTGCGAATTTACAAGCTGTACAAGGTATGGGACTATAGAAATCGAGTATGAGTGCCGTTCATGCAAGGGCAAGTTGGCGTGCACACACCAAAAGTTATCTGCACGAGCGAGCCTTGGTTGGGCGGGATAGTGGTGGTGGGGGAAAAAGTGCTTGAATAGATGCGACAAGCATGACCTCAGCTTTATGAATGGGCACGAACCTCGTTTCAAAGTCCGCTTGCGAGGTGGACATCACGTGATTCAACAGACCGCGCCAGTCACGCGCCAGTCACTGTCACGCTTTATATGCATCCGCGCCGAATGATAACTTGGATCACTTTGTTGCAATGGCCCTATCGGACAGGGCGGGATCCCAAGAGATAATCAAATTGTCTCATTGCAGCACAAAAAGAATCTAACTGTAGCAACTAAACACGACAGGCACAATTTTCACGCCAATGGGAACTAGGAATGTTCACAACATTCCGATGACGCGACTACAAAATCGACGCGTCCCCATGGCAGGCTAGTCATGTCGTTTCTCGCATAGTACCCTTCGCATCAATCGCCTTGAAATCTGGTGCGTAGTATGGGTAGGGGCTTAGCAGTGTCCCGAGACGGTGTAGAACTTCGATCTGGAACTCCTCGAACGGGAATACTTCACCGTCGATCATCAGCGCCCCACTTGCTGTGAGGGGTTTGGCACGGTATGCAGACGCTTTGAAGTATTGGTTCTGTTAAACAGGATCGGTAATTGATTCCCATCAACAGTTCGATACGCACGGAGCTGAACCAAAAGGCACGGCCAAACTCAGCACCATTCATCGCGTCAAGCAAGTACTTCCTACCGACCTAAGACACCCGTGTAAAAAAACAGACGAGTCGGTACGGATGAAACATATGTACCATTTCTTGTATCCAAATGTCGACTAATCCATCATCAGGATGGGAAACCGGGAACTGCATCAGTGACCTGAGGATGTGTCGGAGGGGAACATGCCGCAAGACAACAGAAACCAACGTACCGGCCAGCATACGGACCCTTACCAGCGGCCATCCACAACATTGGCTTGTCATACTTGACCCAGTTCTCCGAGGAGTCCGTCCCGTCAGCTCGCTTGTCATCGTCTAAGGTAATGTCAGACGCCGGAAAAGTAGGAGGTACACCTTTCGCTGCGCTTCTCCGACGTGCATACAATGCATCCACCATCTGTGATTTGTCCTGCTCGACGACTTTGATGGACAACTCCATCCTACAGGGCTTGAGCAATACAACTGGCGAAAAATAAATAAACAAGGTATGATTCTTCGCCAAGAGCACCGGGACTCTCCTACCTCCACGAAGGAAGCCCCAGATGAAGCGGAGATCACCCATCCATCTGAGATGTTCAGTGTCAACGTCGAGATCGGACATGAGACCAACGGTCTGTGACATGAACGATATCCGCCTTTGATTCCCTTGGGTAAAGGAAAACAGGTCTATTTTCATCGGTCGACCTGAACAAGATTCAGACATGACTGCGCGTCTTTCAGGCAGGTGAATACAAGCCTTTGAGGACGTTGAGAGCTGCTGCACAAGGATCTAGTCCGTCATGAAGACCCAGAATGTTTAGCGAAAGACCGTTTCCAGAGCCCGCGGGTATTGGGGCTACAGGAATACAGAATGCTTTCTCGGGCGTTGCGTGCTTGGCGAGACCATTCAATACCTCGTGAATGAGACCGTCTCCCGACACGACGACCAATGCGTCATACTTGAGTTCCATGTTCTGCACGATTTCAATGCCATGGCCACTTCGTGTAGTAACTGTAGTGTGTATCAACACGCATGGCGACGAGAATGCAATGCATTGAACGAACGAGTGACGTCGAGGGTGCACCCAGCCGCTCGCAATATTGGCTCAACTTTTTGGGCAAAAATTTGGCTCGCCTTCCCCTGCCAACCGTCAGTCGAGGATCATCGAATCAAGGCAAGGAACCTACAGGGCCACCGTGGGGATTAATGAGCACCTTCAAGACCTTGGAAGGATTCCCGCCTTGGTCGAGAAGAAGGGAAGACGATAAGCATGGAAGAGAGACAGACCGAATAGGAGATCCGCGTACCTTGGTATGCAACCTCGGTAATCGAATTGCACCATTCCGTTGCTAGAGGAACGTCTTTCTCTGCCACGTTACCTTGGATGTGGTTCATATGGAGACGCTTCTTCGACGTGCGCGCCAAGTAGGACACATTGACAGTGGAGCCGGACACGGTGGCAGCGATGAAATTGTGGAGAGGAATTTCAGAATGAGTGTCCCTGTTGCACGAAGCGAAGAGGAATGAACGATGTTTGGGGTTATCAGCGGTTGGCGAACCCGAACGGACAGTCAATGAGGTTTCTGTAAAGGCGAGAGAAGTGACTACGCCGTTGGAAGGCGCGAGAACGAGCTCCCGAGCGACCATTGTATGATATGCGAGGGTACAAGGACCACTTGCTTTAGCATAACGACGATTGGTGAGCTCTGATTTGTTCCACGTTGTTCCGCTTGTTTCGGCTAGCTCGTGTAACCATAAAAGTAGACGAGCGCACTTTGCCTTGTGGAACCGTCCGCCAGTCACTGGATGACTTTCCGTAGGCTAAAATGCAATAGAATATAATAAATCGGGGTTTCAAATCATATGAAATTGTAAATAATCCAATAAATTATGAACCCGAATAAACCGTAGGCTCAAGGAA
>JBBPRV010000972.1:0-12864 GCA_038093235.1 Boletus harrisonii | reverse complement strand
CTGCTGCCGCTCGTCTGACCTGCGTGCTCCCCCTCGAGCGGCATGCTCTGAGGTGCGCGCAATGTTGTCGTGGTGGTCTCGTCTTCAGACGTCTCCACCCGACTGTCTTCGTCATCGACGTGCTCGTGCACTCGACTCCGTTCCTCGTCGACGTGCTCGTGCACTCGACTCCGTTCCTCGTCGACGTGCTCGTGCACTCGACTCCGTTCCTCATCGCTAACCCATTCCACAGCGTCCCTGCAGGTCCCCTTGGGCTTGGTGCGTGAAACAACCTTAAAGCTAGTGCTTAGGTTGTCAACGAAACTTGGACTCGATGATAGGAGAAGAGACTTGTCAAGTCAAGGGAGTCCTTCTTATAGTGCTTTAGGGGTAAACACCAAGAGAACTAGACTAGCGTTTTCTGGTGGTGGCATCGAGCCTTAAGTACCTACTGGAGGTATGTACATGTTTGGTTCGTATCTAACGATCCGGTAACTAATGGGGACATGGGCATAGGGTGGAAACGGAGATGAGAAACATAAGGCCAACACACGGTGTGGCAGAATGGAAGGGAAGCGTGGACATGAGGAAAACATGTGTGTGAAGGAATGGAAGAGAAGCGTGATCGAACACTTCTGTGAAGAGGTGAAATGAAAGAAGAGTGATAGCGGAGAAGACGAGAAGTCTCGTGCGTGAAACGGAAACAGGGATGAGTAATAGCACGAGAGAAAGGGTGAAGGGCTAGAAGTGTCTGTGGTTTACGCAGAAAACGATAAGTCCACGAACATAGGGGAAAAGATAGGGGTTAGGAATATACCGATCGTAACACCAATATGGTGTTGCAAACTTTGCATCCACTATCTGGAACTCCCTCAAGGAGAAGTACTCCCATTCCTCCATCACCACAGTTTATATGGAGTTCAAGGAGCTTATGGCCATCACCATCCCTGAGAACAACCACCCTCAGGCTGCCTTCTTCAAGCTCCACCTCCTTTTCAACTGACTCTGTGACTTCAAGCATGAAGTTCCTGCCCCCCTCCAGTCAATGATTGTACTTGCAAAGTTACTGCAGTACATGAACATAATGGTCCAGCTGCTCAACATGAGCCTGGCACCACTGTTGATGGTAAGGGCAAGAGTAAGAAGAAGGACAATGATGAGCCCAGAGAATCCGTGCCATCTCTCAAGGAGATTGAGTACATGACCCTAATCGGTTGGCAGCAGTATGCAAGTAAGCATAAGCCCAACAACCATGCTCACAAGATTTCTGCAGTGAAGCATAAGGGCCCCAACCCTCAGTTCCAGCAGCAGCAGCAGCAGCGCCCACAAGGGCAATCTCAGCAGCAGGGAGAGGGCTCCCAGCAGAAGAAGAAGAGAACTTGTGGCCAGTGCTCAGCTGCTGGCCAAGCAAAGCAGGATCAATGTGCACAGCAATGAGAAAACATGTGCACCAATGACTCCTCCCTTACCACCTCCTTTGCATTCAACAACACTGTGGTCATCAACCTGGCCAACCACACTTCTACCATGCTTGTGTCCGACCCTTGCTGTCACGCACACACCACAGGCAAGGCCCACTATGGCTCACCTGCCTTTTCACAAACATAGCAAAGTATCTCACGCACACATTGCCTTGGGGTTACCACCACCATTGAAATGGTCTGTCATTTGGACAAGGTTGCAAACCACCCCTGTGCACCTATTGTCAACCTTGGCAATTACGATTTTGGCGCACCCATCACCTCTTCCTCCCACCTGCCTGCATATGAGGAGCATGACTGTGACATCACAGTCCACCACCTCTCACCCTCTTTTACCACCACTTTTGGTGAAGACACACCCCCCTACCAAGAGGAGGCTTTCATCATGCCAATGGATGATGAAGACACAGTCTCCATTCACTCTGGCTACCCCACAGGGGAGGACATTGAGATTAAAATGCCATATGAGGATTATTATGACCTCAACAGCAGGGAAGATGAAGATGAAATGTACGTTTTCCCATCTATCTCACATCTCTCAGACACTGATAAGTGATACCCTTATTCACCACAGTATGTAGATTATATTCTATCATCTGTAGTAGATAGTGATGAAATGGACACTTCATCTATGTGTTCTCATGCTATGTGTGACTGCTGCAAAGGCAAGAACCTAAATAAGAACTCATGTGAATACAAAGAAGAGTCAGATATGTGGCTTCTAGACTCAGGGGCTTCATCCCACTTTACCAACAATATCAACCACTTTGTGGAATATCAACCATGTGCCAAGCCATGCTTTTCAAGCATGGCAAATGGCTTTGCCCCAGTCTTAGGGGAAGGGACAGTACTCATCTGCTATAAAGAAAATATTATGTGACTCTCACCTACCATCTACATGCCAGATTGTACCCTTGACCTCATTTCCCTTGGAACACTCCTTCAGAACAACTGTCTCTATGCCCAGAGCTCTGATAACAATATGCACATCTATGATGATTGCACAAAGTGTGAAGTAATTGCCCTTCATCACCATGGGGACACCATGTATTGGGTTCGTGCTCTAGTAGTTAAAAATATCTCCAGAGCAAATGCAAACATAATCACTGTTGGTTGTGAACTACTCCATCACTGTCTCAGCCATTCCTCCAAGGATGTTCTTTGAGCTGCACAAAAACATATCAAAGACTTCCCAGATGTTCAAATTCTGTCTCAGGAACTGGTTTGTCCCAGCTGTCAGCTAGGAAAACAGTCCAATCGCACATTCACCCCTAACATGGTGCAAGCGAAGGCATCCTTTGAGGTAGAATCTTATCACAAATCAAGGTACATCATCATCTTTTATGATGATTACACATCCAAAGGATGGATTAAACCTCTCTGCACTAAGGATCAGGCGCAGAATTTATAAAATATGTCCAAAATCAGTACTCTGCCTCCATAAAAGGCTGGATGTCTGATGCAGGGGGAGAATACAAACCAAAAGCCTTTGGGCAATTGATGTGTGATCATGGCATTCATGTCTATGAGTCTGCGCCCCACACCCCACAGCAAAATGGCTGTGCTAAGCAATTTATTTGCACTCTCATGGACAAAGCACAGGCGACGTGTCTTCACGCATGCCTCCGACCTTCTTATTGGAAGTTTGCTGTTCAGCATGCGATACATGTGTACAATTGCACCCCCAAACGAGGTTTAAACTGGAGGACACCTCATGAACTCTTATCAAAAGAGCCTTCAACCATCTCTCATCTGCACGTCTTTGGATGTGCTGCATACATATGTTCACCTGCCAGCAGACATGTGCGGTGGCAAATTGCAACCAAAATTGCAGCTCATGATTTATCTGGACATGGCACCTGGGAATGAACACAATTACCTATTCATGCATCCCAACAATTTGCTGCATACTTATGCTTACGTGATTTTTGATGAGAACCTTTTCCCTAGATGTTCTGATGCTTGACCCCACAAACCAGTTAGTGATCAGCACCTTCCCCATGATCATCCTGAGGAACAACAGTGCCCCCAATGCAAACTACCTGCGCCTCCATCTTTAGATGATGAGAGCAACAATAACCTACCAGGACCATCATGAAAATGCTCTGGCCCCTCCAATTGAAGTCCTTCAGAGCGATCCCCTTCGCCACCACCTGTTGACCAGGAATGCACTCCATCCCCTCCTTGCACCCCTCCTCATAGGATACCACAACTTGATGCCCCTCCTGCCTTGCCATGACACTTTGAGCAAATTAGGCAACCACCTAGATGGCCTGGCAACATCTATGGAGAATGCCATAATCTGGTACAATAAATACAAGAAATTAAACATGAATCGCAATGGAAAGACCTTACCGGTCAATCTGCCCCTTCTGTGTCAGTTACACCACCAGTTCCCAGTGCTATGCCTCCATCTCCTACTCCTTCAGAAGATAGTGTCAAACGCATAATTCAGGAAGGGGGAGATGCACTGGTTTCTTACCTATGTGCAAAGGTGATTCCCCTCAGCAATGAGCCTAAAAAGCCAAATTATCATGAATGGTCTTACCGCAACTTAATCTGCCTATCTGAATCAGAGCGAAAGCAATGGTTCACAGCATGTGAAACAGAGTTAGACATGCTGAAACAATGCAAAGTCTTTCAAGTTGCAGACCACCCCACTGGCTGAAAGGTCCTAAAAAATTGATGGATTTTCAATGAAAAATCTGATGGCCATAAATGTGCCTGATTAGTTGCAAAAGGATTCTCACAGATCAAAGGTCTTGATTTCGATCAGATCTTCAGCCCAGTAGTGTGATTTGAGACAGTGTGATGCATGCTCACCCTTGTTGCCTTAGAGAACTGGCACATCACCAGTCTTGATGTGCGATCGGCCTACTTATATGGCAAATTAGATGAGGAAATATATATGGAATTTGCAGAAGGCTTCACACCTCCTCATCTCAAAAACAAAGTCCTTCGACTCCTCCATGCCCTGTACAGGCTTAAACAAGCAGGTTTAGCTTGGTGGAATGAGCTCAATGAGTCTATGAAGGAACTAGGCTTTGAGCATCTCAAAACAGATGCTGGCCTCTTCATTTATAAAGAAGGGAATCTAATTGTCATCGCTATCATCTATGTCAACGATGCCCTCTTTTGTGGCCCCTCAAAAGCCTTAGTTGAGAAAGTCAAGGCTGCCTTTATGAAAAGGTGGGAATGCTGCAATATTGAAGACACCAAAGAATTCCTCTGAATGAACATTCACCAAGATGGTCACCGGTTACACATTGACCAGTGTGAATACCTTGAGAAAGTACTTGAGCAATGCAGAACGATCAATGCACAACCCACTCAATTACCAACCTGAGAAGAACACAGCCCCTGTCAACCAGGAACTTTGAACACAATTCCAGACAGTCATAAGCTCGTTGTTGTACCCCATGCTCAGCACTTGCCCTGACATTGCTTATGCAGTGACACAAATGGTGTCAGTTCTGCCAATCCATCACAAGAGCACTTAGACAAAGCTCTATACATTTGCTGATACCTTATCGGAACATGCAATTACTCACTCATATATGATGGTACATCCGGAAGTGGTATCACTGCCTGCACCAACTCAGATTGGGAAGCAGATCCAGAATCTCGCCACTCCCAAATGGGATTTTATCTTAAATTAGTGAATGGTGTTTTCCTATGGAATTCACACCTCCAAAAGACAACAGCTCTCTCTTCCACAGAAGCTGAATACATGGCTCTGAGTGATTGTTCTTGCCAGGTAATATGGATTAAACAGATGTTTGGAGAACTTGGTTTTGACTTAAAACCTATTTCCATCTGTGGCGACAATCAGAGTTCCATTTTCATGGCTAACAACCCCATTACAGAACATTGCACCAAACATATTCCAATTCACTACCACTTTGTATGTGACGCTGTTACTGACCAACATATACAGATCTTCTATTTCGAAGGGACTGACAATCCTGCCGATATGTTCACCAAGAACCTTGGATATGTCAAATTTGAGCAGTGTAGGTCTCAAATTGGTTTGGTCTTCAACCACGCAGTTAGCTGGAACTAACTTGTGATATAAACTACCACATTCTGCTTGCGTGAAGAGTACTTGCTAAGCAAGGGAAAGTGTTGAATGAACTCGTGTAGATATGGTAGTAGTTCACTTATACATAGTAGTTAGTTCACACGCACTTTATGTAGCATATAGAAGTTCAGACTCAGCATGTCTGAGTTTCAATCACTCTTGATCCCATACTGCTACCTTCCCTCAGTTAGCACCACCAGCAGGTAAGCTGCATGGCTGCATCAATGCATGCTTCTAATAGCATTCTTAGGAGAGAGGCTGGAGGATGCTGCCAAATGGAGGTGACCATGGGAGTAGTTGTGGTAGAGCTGAATGAGACCAGGGAGGAACATCTGTCTGTTATGCTGGAACTTGGAATGTTGCTCAATGGAGAGGAGCACTGATGGGTCTTCAAGGACCAATGTGAAGACAACATGTCATTCGAAGAGAGGAAGGCAATCCAAAAAGGCAAGGGGGATCACAGAAGGGAGAGCTGGGTTGGAAATATCAGAGGCAGGAGAAAGGGACATATCAAATGAAATGGTGATAAAGTGGAGTTCCTGGGCTTTAAATATCCAAGGGAGGACCAAATTGAGAACACAGAAGGAAATGGGCAGAGTGGAAGCAGAAAGAAGTGCAGAAGGGGCAGAGTTCTGACAACTTCTTGGATCAAATTGGAATAGGGTCAAACTGGGACTGTGCAGCTGTGGAACTGTGGAACACAGAAAGGTGGAGATAGGAGGGAAAGGGAAGAGGATAAAGATGTGAGTGATGAATTGTGAGGAGTTCAGAGAAATCTCCATGTATGATTTACTCATACTCAGTATCTCATTTGCCACTCTTTGCCTGACATCATTGGTGGTGTTGGCCATCTTGGTCTTGATGCATTTGATCCTGGATCTCCAGGAGCAGGTGTCAGTTCGGCAAGTGCCAATAGTGGTATGTGGCAAGTTTCATGAGTCAGCTCATTAATGGTGAGGGAGCAAGCTCACTGGGTGATAGTAGGAAGATCCTTTGAGGTTACTGTGTACAACCCTCATTGGATCCATAACAGGAAGAAGAGATAGGAGGATATGGGCCGACTGGAGCAAAGGAAGATTTTCTGTCTTTCAAACAATCAAAACATGAACTGGGGCAATACAGTGACTGGCAGCTGGGGAGGCAGAGGAGGTGGATGGGGTGGAGCCGGTGGAGATGATGAAGACGAGAACTAGGGGGAGGTTACTGTAGCAAACTCCTTTGATTGAGAGAGTTTGTAGGCCGTTAACATGTATTTTGTGTGAGAAAGATGCAATTTGGGTTCCCAAGTGTCTGCAGCATGCAAGTATCCTTTCCAAGAGACAAGAAATTGGTGGCAACTGGGAGATCCTCAATGAGAATGGATGGTTTCAATTTCATATTCCTCTTCTCCTTCAATGATTTTGAAAGGAGGATTGAAGAAATTGGGTCCATGTTCATCTATTTCAGTGAAGGTTGAAAGGAGGGAGATGTGGAAGACAAGGTTTGTACATGTATGGAGAAATGACTGTGTTGATCTTGAATGGTCCTTCATGACAGGGAGCAAGCTTGCGAGAAGGGAAATTGAACTTGAGGTTTTGAGAGTCGAGCCAGACCTTGTCTCCTACTTTCCATGGGGTAAACTTTGTTCCAATCCACTCCTTGATGGCTTGGGCAGCTTTAGTGTGAGTAGTGGTAGCCTCCTTTCATGCAGCATCTAGAATTTCTAACTGCTTTTCCAAGGTGGGAAGAAAGGTGGTGCCAATCGAGGGATATGCATGGAGTTCATATTCATGCATTAATGAAAATGGAGTCATGTTGGTAACAGAGTGGACGGTGGAATTGTGGGAGAACTCAGCCATAGGCAGGAGTTTAGCACACTTTGAGGCATTTCCTTGGCAAAAAATACAGAGATACATTTTGAGTTCTTGGTTAACTCACTCAGATTCTCCATCAGTCTGAGGGTGATAGGTGGTGGAGAGGGCGATGTCGTAAGATAGGAGTCAGGTGAGCTTCTTGGCAAAGGTGGAGGCAAATTAAGGACCACAATTGGAGATGACCTTGTCATGGAGTCCAAATTGGGAAAAGACATGCTTGAAAAAGAGGGACACTATCCCTGCCACGTTGATAGATTTGTTACAAGGGATGAAAATCACCCCCTTAGTAAGCCCATTGGTGACCATGACCAGCACAGAATCAAAACCCAAAGATAGGGGGAGGTTGGTAATCATATCACAGGAAATCTACTGGAAGGGCTGACTTGCAGAAGAGGAGATTGGACAGAGACCAGGTGCCACCGAATGGATGTTGACCTTGTTGGACTGGCAAATAGCACAACAAGTGACAAAGTGGCAAACAAAGGTGGTCAGACCAGGCCACCAATAATTGTGCTGAATGAGGTGAACTGTACAGAAATGTTAAGACTGTGCAACTCCTGGTGACAATTCTGGAACTCCAGAGGTTCATCTGGTTGAAAGGGACTTGGCTTCAGCTTATGTGCTGCACCCTTACTGTTCGTATGGTTGTCCCAGATTTCGGAGGGCAAAGGTAATGACAGAGAGAGAATAGACAGGAGCTATCCAAGTTGATGATCAAGCTAATGTACAGAGGGTATCTAAGAGTTTATATATGGAGTGAGAAACATAGCATTAGTAACCAGAGGCAGAATGAATGAGTAAGACAGAGTAGGGAACTAATGTAACCAGAACTGTGCACTGGAGAGACGAATGCCAGAGTGGTGCACACAGTGTGGAGGTATCTAAGGAGCAGGACTAATGCTAAAGTAGAACAAAGAGTATCATAATCGAAGGTATAGAGGGGACGGAGAAATGGAGGAAATGTCGGGAGGTTGGATGTTACAGAGTTGACAAGATAACACCGGAGATTGCTCATGGAAGAGCGGAGATGTGCCCAGAGGGCCAGAGATGGACTTAGAGTGTCATGGATATGACAGGAAATACCCTCCATGATCCCCAGCAGGTGAATCATCAAGGGAATGAACAAGGTCCTGGTGAGCAGGGCCGAGAACATAGAGGTGACCCTTGAAATAGAGGACACCATCGAGGAAGGTCCAATCCTTGGGTGAGGCATGATGGAAAAGTGAGTTTCCTTCAGTCAGAGCTTTGATGGCATCAGAGACAAGAGGGTCATTGGCAGTATGTTTGGCAATTTTCTCAGCAATGAGAACATTCATTTGCCGAATGATGACGTCAGAGACATTTGTAACAACAGGAGAGTCAGAGAGGAGAACAATGGCAGTATTGTTGAATGAAATATTAATGATGTCACAATGGGAGAGTGCATCTGTGGGACCCATGGCAGAGCCAGGTTGGTTGTTCCAACAGAGGTCGAAGTCTTGCAAGAACATCAACCAGCAAGCCTGTTAGCAGAAGAGATTTTGAGGAGACTTAAAGTAGGTCAAGTTCTGATGGTCTGTGATCATGATGACTGGGTGATGGGTGTCTGTTATGCTAAGCGTAGAACCTAGCTTTATCAGCAAGAGTCACGTGATGAACAACAGGTAAAGTCGGAAGTCTTGAGCTTGTGGGCCACATTAACCACAGAGCTAGTTGAAGAGTCTACAATGCTTGGTAGGCATAGAGACTATGAGAAGGGTCTCAACAAGTAGTTCACAAACTACCAGCGGATTGGGCTAGATACTACACTTGTATTGCATAGAACTAACTAGGGAAAAGTACAAGTACACTGGGCATTTATATACTGTGAGCGGACCCTGAATAAGGAGTCCTAAAGGGGAAACGGAACAGTGGAATGCTGTTCTAGAAGGGAATACGTCCATAAAGAGAATTGGGAGAAAATGGGACTGCAGAAAGGAACAAAGGAAGACATACTGTGGACTGCAGATAGGATCAAAGAAGAGGAGCAAAAGGATCAGGAGTTCTGGTTGAAAAGGAAGAGCAGAAGAAGAACGGAACTCCATCTAAGGATCAAAAGAATCAGAAGGAAGATCAAAGAAATGGAGGAAATTGGAAGAAGAGTTCTTGGGTTCCCATGGAGTGATTCACGAGTTGAACTTGTGTTCCTCAGCCTCAGACATCCAGGGGATTTCTGTAACATTACCCCCATTGTATGCCTGAGACACTGTCTTAGAAACTAATTCCTCCATCGTCACTGTTGGTTTCGCCGGGGTCCCTGCCATTGGCGAGAGAGGGGTAGACTGGACAAGAGGATTGGATGTGTCCAGGAGTGAAGGTCCTACAGTAGAGGCACTGGTAGGTGGGGCAGTTGGGATGGAGGTGGCTGGGGCTGCCACATACGAAGCACCAGATAGCTGCACAATTGCGATGTCTAGGGAGTGCAATTCCTCAGACAGTTGTGGTGGTAAGTCGAGGGTTTGAGATGGATTGGAATATGGATTCGAGGGTGTTGACCAACCGAGAGAAGTCGAGGTTAGGGGCAGGAGTGGGTCAGCATCCATGAAGTGGGGATGGAACAGGGATGGGGTCCAGCAATGAAGGGGGTTGGCTTTCTTCCGAGGTTGCTGCAGTAGCAACTCCGAAGTCAAAGTCTGGAGTAGTGGATTCCTCGAGTGAGGCAGCCTCAGGAGAAGGGGGTGATCTCGGAAGGAAGTTCCTTTGTTGTTCCTCTGAGCAGAGGCCCACAGCGGCAGCGAGGATGCACTGCATGATTTCCTCAGGGACGAGGTGGAAGAAACGGAAGAAGTTCATAGCAAAGAGGAGTTGTAAGACCTCATACTGCTGCTGGGTAAGTCTTTGGTTCCATCGGCCAGCATCGGGAAGGGAAAGACTGGTGGTCGTTGCCAGATGGAGTCTACCACAGGAGTAGTTGTGATAGAGGCAGATGAGGCCAGCAATGAGAACTTCTCTATTGTTCTTGAATTCCGAGCTCTGCTTGATGGGAAGGAGCGCCATGGGGTCTTTGAGGATCGATGTGAAGATGACATGTCTCTTGCATAGGGGGAGAAGAGAAAACGAGGAAAGCAAAATTGTAGGGATAGGAGAAGAAAGTGGGGCAGAAGGTACCATAGGGGAAGAAGACATCAGAAAGAAATCAAAGAAACTACAGAAAACAAATGAAGTTCCTGGGCGCTTAAGTACCAGGAGGAAACCCAAATCGGAAGATCAGAAAGACTTGGGTGGATCAGAAGTGGAAAGAAGCACAGAGGAAGCAGAGTTCCGTTGCTTCTGTGGATCAAAGCAGAGTCAGGTAGAGTCGGGACTGTGCAACTGCGGACTGTGGACTGCAGACTGCAGGCGCAGTAAGGGTGATAGGGTGACTGCAAAGAAGGTCAAAAAGGTGAGTGATGAAGTGTGAGGACTTCAGTGAAATCCCCATATATCAATTCCTTCTCGTTACTATCTTGTTCATCACATTGTGTTTGGTTTCAGTGACCATACTGGTCATATTGGTTTTGACGCGGGGGATCCTGGATCTCCAGGAACGAGTGTCTGAGCGTCAGGTGCCCATTGTGGTATGTGGGTGGTTTGGTAAGCCAACACACTAACGTCGAGGGAATGCACTGACTCTGTTGGATAGTGAGGAAATCCTTTGAGGTTACTGTGTACAACCCTCATTGGATACACAATGGGAAGAAGGGATGGGAGGATTCAAATCGACTGGAGGCATGGAAAGTATTTTGTCTCTCAAATAATCAAACCATGGAGTGGGGTGATGGGATAACCAGAGGATGGGGCAGTGGAGGCAGTGGATGGGGTGGAGCTGGCAGTGACAACAGAGACAATGAGGACTAGGGAGAAGTCACCATAGCAAAATCCTTGGGTCGAGATAGTTTGTATGCTCACAGCATGTACTTTGCATGTGAGAGATGCGATTCCGGTTCCCAAGGATCCTCCACACGAGAATACCCTTTCCAAGAGACTAAAAATTGGCAGCATCCAGGAGATCCTCAGTGAGAACAGATGGTTTCGATTTCATATTCCTCTTCTCCTTCGATGACCTCAGAAGGAGGATTGAAGAAATTCAGTCCATGTTCATCCATCTCGGTAAAGGTCGAAAGGACAGAAGCGTGGAAGATGTTATGGAGTTTCTTCCAGGTTGGAGGGAGACAAAGTTTATAGGCATAAGGAGAAATGACTGCATCAATCTCAAATGGTCCTTCACAATGAGGAGCGAGCTTGCAAGAGGGGAAATTGAACTTGAGATTTCGAGAGTTGAGCCAGACCTTATCTCCTACTTTCCAGGGGGTGAACTTCATTCCAATGCGCTCTTTGACGGTCTGAGCAGCTTTGGTGTGAGTGGCAGTTGCCTCCTTTCATGCAGCATCTAAGATTTCTAACCGCTTTTCCAAGGCAGAAAGAAAGGTGGTTCCAATCGGGGGATAAGCGCGGGGTTCATACCCATGCATCAAAGAGAATAGGGTGACATTGGGAACGGAATGGATGGCAGAGTTATGCAAAAACTCAGCCATTGGTAAGAGTTCAGCCCACTTTGAGGTGTTTCCTTGGCAAAAGATTCGGAGATAGGTTTCAAGTTCCTGGTTGACCCATTCAGACTCTCTGTCAGTCTGTGGGTGGTAGGTGGTGGAGAGAGTGACGTCATAGGATAAGAGCCAGGCAAGCTCTTTGGTGAAGGCAGAAGTAAATTGAGGTCCCCAATCACAGATGACCTTATCATGGAGTCCAAATCAGCAGAAAACGTTCTTGAAAAAGAGGGACACTATCCCTGCCACGTTGATAGATTTGTTACAAGGGATGAAAATCACCCCCTTAGTAAGCCCATGGTTGACCACGAACAGCACAGAATCAAAGCCAGAGGATAGAGGGAGGTCGGTAATCATATCACAGGAAACTTGCTGGAAAGGTCAACTCACAGAGGAGGAAATAGGACAGATACCGGGAGTCACTGGATGGGTGTTGACCTTGTTCGCTGGACAAACAGTGCAACCTGCAACAAAGTGGTGAACAAAGGTGGTCAGACCAGGCCACCAATAATCGCGCTGTACAAGGTGAACAGTGCAGAAATACCCTCCATGACCCCCAGTGGGCAAATCATGGAGGGACCTTACAAGGTCCTCCCAGCCGGGCTCAGAAACATAAAGATGGCCCTTGAAGTACAAGGCGCCATCCATGAAGGTCCAATCCTTCGGGGAAGCACGGAGAAACAGCGAGTTGCCTTCCATTAAGGCTTTGATGGCGTCGGAGACAAGGGGATCCTCTGCAGTATGGTGGGCAATCTTTTCGGCAATGAGGATGTCCATCTGCCCAATGATGACGTCAGAGATGTCCATAACCATAGGAATGTCTGGGAGGAGAGTGATAGCAGTGTTGTCAGCAGATGTATCAATGACATCCTGATGGGAAAGCGCATCCGCGGGACCCATGGCAGAGCCAGGTTGGTTGTCCCAGC
>JBBPRV010000971.1:0-12865 GCA_038093235.1 Boletus harrisonii | reverse complement strand
AACAGATGTGTCGTCGAGGCCCTATGGGACATATACATGTGCGCGTGAGTGAAGGAGCAAAGTAGACACAACAGGTGACGCACCAGAGGTATACGATGCAAGGCACGCCCTTGAGCCTCTATCGAGTCGAAGAAGACTTTGTAGCTGACTTCTGTCATCCTAGAGTAGGGTCGTGCATTGCAATCGAAACTTCGGATGATCAAGAAGTGCTTACTCCTGGAGCGTCTGGGAAAGCGAGGACTCGTCCCCAATCGTCCGTTGCATAGTGAGCGTATAGTACTGCAGAAGATTGGCAACCTTGTACGATAGAATGCTGCTCTCTTGCGCTCGTACAGTTTGCAGAATTCGAACCTGCGTGGGAGTATGTAACCCTCACTTGTGAACGACACCAAGGTTGATAGCGCCCCTCACCTTGAGTGGCACACAAAGCTTACGCACGGAAGAATCCAGCAACTCCTCTACCCACTCCTCTTCCTCACTCCCATTAAATGTCCGTACCGCTCCTACCATGCGCGCCTGACCGCTCAAACCAAACAGACTTTCGAGGAACTCGCATTCCACAGCTATTGCCTGATGGACCCATGCGAGCATGTCTCCGACATATCGAATGGGATCATGTGCATGTAGTTCAATGGGTCGCGGCAATCCAGACGGTCCACCACGTGTCAGAGCGTCGAGGAAGACTGCGAGGAGTGTACTTTGCCTTGCCTCTGAAAGGAACGTGAGGGCGTCGCTGAAGGATCCAATCGATAGGTGTGGCCGGAAAAACGATATAAGGTACCCACGACAATAATTCAGGCCGTTGTGAAAGTCGACGGATAGCTTCACGCATGACCGAACTAACTTCAAGTTGGCTTTCCCTTCCTATCCGGCGGAACTCGAACGTCAACCAGCGGTGGGTCTTGTCGAAACCTTGCTCGAGATACGATGATGTTGTTGCCATTATATCCATACTGTGGACCCTCTGAGATCGCAAAAAGGCATTATAATGGAGGACAGCCTACCCAGCCTCAGTCGGACCTTCCTCTCCAGACATCAAGACTCTGCAATCGCCTCGAATTCGCTCGGTCTTGTTCATAGCCGAAAAGAACCGGGAACCAAGTGAAATCTCGCGAGAAGTGATAGCTTCAACTTCGTCCTCGCTGAGCGTGAAACGGTCGAGAAACAGTAGTACAATGGACTTTCGCGTTTCCACCTCTTGCCTTGGAGACGATGCTCATGAGAACAGCTCGCCTGATGAAATCGAGCGCGTACCTCTCGTATCTCAAACTTTCTGCTTGCTCGAGCAATGATCGACTCGCTTCCACCGTTAACTTGAGCTGACCCTCAGCATCGTCACAATGCTGTCGCATTTCCGTCACGATCTTCTGCAAGTCGTCTAATTTCTAGTTATTCAGGGAAACACTGTGTATCAGCCGAATGGGAGTGGGAGAGCTACCGACATACCTGATCAACCTCTCCGAACGCTTTTAAGAAAAGTTGGCTACCTTCTGCGAGCCTGTTCTCTAGGTCTCTCTGAAGGTTCTTGCGCACGCGCACCGCGGTTTCGTTGGCGACATCCGAGTGCCCTGATAAACCGTCTCTTGGTGCAGTTCCTTCGGAATCCAGGTCGCTCCAGTTATCGTCGTCGTCGTCATGGGGATTGTGTTCTGGTCTTTGAATGTGGGACAGGGCAACGTCGGAAACGGATGGCGTGCTGTATAAATATGATAGTGTTTGCAGTGCTTCTGTTGTTGCTGGATCAGTGAAAGTGGTTCCCAATATTTTGCGCAATCGCAAGGTTATTGGGTTGCGAGGTGTAGGTGTTGAAGGGGCTACATGTTGAGTCAGTGTGCTTGGGGACGGGGTTGACACAGCCAGCGACATCGAGGGAACTTGAGAGCGCGTTGTCTCGGGCTCGGGCGATGGCACTTTGTTACTGTCTTATTGAATGGCCATTCAAGACACTTTTCATCCTATCATCACAAGGTTGGGTGCAAGGAAGCTCCCACGAACAGGACTGCATGCTGTGAAGGGCCACGTTGTTAGGGCATGGGCTGCCAGTAGCCCCTCGCTCCCTGGCTCATCGAACAAGTCGTCAAGTCATCGGCAAGCAATCTCCCCTACAGGCTTGTCTAGCCACAAACTATGTCTCACGAGGACTCGCCGTCGCCGTTACTTCTCGTATCAAGTATCGGACTTTCCTATTGATCTATCAATTCGAACTAAGCTCGATCCTCGTTAGCTCTCGGCGTGTACCTCAAACCTGAATCCCGGAAGGAGATCGAGTCTGTCACCCTGAAGGCTGGTGATTTCTCGAGACAAATTCGTTGGTCGATTTCTCCCGGCAGTGGCAACCAGGAATCGTTTGATCCACCTCTGTACGATTTCCGCATGCGGCGTGTATGGTGGCTAACTCTTTGCAGGGAAGTGTTCCTTGATGCCAAAATTTTGGTATCAGTACAGTATCGCAAGACTTTTCGTGGTGTCGTCACCATTCTTCTGGATCCACAAGAGGTCTTGTATGGGGCGAATGAAGAGGATGGGGAGCAGTGTAAGTTTATTTCTTTCGCCGATTTCACTGCTCTCTAAGGCTCTGGTAGTGTACCGCAAGACCGAGAGGAAGGTTGAAGTCGTGATCGGTATCCAATCGGTATGTTCTGTGGCTCCGACTCGATCATTTTTTTGAGCTTGCGTGGTAGCTTCCTTCGACCGTTAGTGAGATCGTGGCGTCTTGTTCAAGGCAGGTCTTGACTGATCTTGTTGGTTTTTCTCCCTCATTGGTGCTTTCAGGTTCCGGGTCTTGATCATCGGCGAGGTGCTGAGGTTACAGTCATTCAATTTCTAAAGCTGACTTTTATTTTCACAGGCTGGCGTCGGTAAATCCTCATTGATAAACAAAGTATTCGGTGTTTCTGGCGTGGTAAGCTGTTCGGCTGCTGATCAACGCCAGGTCCGGTGTTAATGACTCAGTGTAGGATGTCTCCGATACCACCCGTGGTCAAGCAAGTATCGACCAAGAATACATCGCGTCTGACAACGAACGCTTTATTGTTCACGATAGTTGTGGATTCGAGGCTGCAGACCAACAGAACTTGACAGCAGTTCGTAACTTCATTTCGGGTCGAAGATGCAGGCGTGGCCTGCAAGATCAACTGCACGCGGTTTGGTAAGTCTTTTTTTTCGCAAATACAGGCGATTTAGATAAGTATATGGTACAGGCTATGTCTGGCGGTACCTTATGCTGGCGGCCGCCTCCTGGAGGCTGGTGTGGAGGAATTTCTGAAGAACAGGCACCAAATTTTGGGCAACAGTATGTTCCTGAATACACTTGTTGACCTTATTAATTCATCTGCGATCCATCCCAGTTCCTCTCGTTGTGGTATTCACCAAAGTCGATCTACTCGTCAATACACTGGAGGCGGATTGCCTAGAGAAGGGTGAACTCTTCCATGATGCCGCTCTGAGAGAACGCAGGGAGGAGTCCTTGGATAGGCTTTGCTTGACGCCTGTCCGAATAGCAGCTGGGAGCGACAGTGTTCCGCATGTAGCTGTTTCAAGTGCGTGAGCGCAATTCTCTTCGCGTTTCTTGGTACGATCATGATGACAGCAATGGAGGGCTACGAAGACAGCCTCTCCGCGCTCATCGACGAAACCGCAAAAAATATCCAGACGTATGTCAAGGATGAAGCAGCGCTCTACATCGCTACGATCGCGCAGCGAGTCAACCTTTCCCTCAAAGTGGCACTGACAATAGCGTAAGCATCTGTTGTCATCTCCCTCTGGACCTCCTCCAATACGTTGTATTCTAGCGTCGGAGAAAAGAGTGAGTCTGGGCCAAACGGATATCCCGGTCGCTGAGGATGGCTGTAGGATACTGGAAGACACTTATGGCGAGTCCAAATTTTGGAGGGCACACAATTAAAGCATGTCTGCATGTGATCCACAAAGACATTGTTACGGTTTGGAATTTCAACGATCCAAACAATGTAGGGTTCCCCGTCTTTGTTTAGTTTCCGTTGAGTTGGTGATGACATTGATCGCATGAAGACTCTTCAAAAGGAGGATTTCAAAGCAGGCTTGCTCGATACCCCCAACCTCAGGGTCAGAGGAGTCCAGAGTCTCCAAAAAACCGTGTAAGTGATATATGGTCCCCGCTTGTGGCGTTAGCAACTTTCCTTATCCGCCTTTCGAATTCCAGACAATCCAGCGTCACCATGATGGCTGCGCTTGTGACGATCATCGCTGGTGTAGCTGGAACGGGAGGTGCCGCCCTACCCATCGTCGTTCCCGTCGCTGGAATTGCGGTCTTGGGAATGCTGGCCCGTGACGTGTACAAGGCCTCGTAAGTCGTTCCCCGTCGTTCCATACATCACAGGTGTCAAGAGGACGGTTTTTTCTAGCCAAGACGTCGCAAGACAGCTCATGGCCTACATTGTGGACTTGACGTGTGTCATGCAGATTATCTTCCTTTTGGAATCAACCCGGAATGGTGCGGTGAATGTCGAGGTCATGGGAATTGCGATGGAAGCATACGAGCGAGTGCATAGGAACGATGTTCATGCTAACATCAATGACTTCAACGTGAACCTTGCAATGGTGCCAGGAAAACGTGACTATGTGCTTGATAGAATCAAAGAGCTGATAAAGAGCCATAGCATTAGGGATGAAGAGCTCCAAACACTCAGGCAGCAGTTAGGTAGCATGTGACAAGGGGTGTTCCTGTATGTGGATGCATGGGGGTCTGTTATTTTTGTCTATTGTGTTGGTATTTTTCCAGATATTTCGTTCATTTTGATTATACCCCCAAGTGTATCCTCTTTACGATGTTCCAAGTCAGCGCTATAATATTTTCCAGAGCAAACATGAAGAGATGAGCATTCATGAATCACTGGCACCAATGATTGGCGTGATCGAGAAGTTGAATGAAGATCCTACCCTGCGCTGAAGTTCGGTCCCCGTGACTTCATGTGCATTATACCGTGCTCCCTGTACTCTGCTCATCCGCCCCCTCTGTCGTGACTCAAGCCGCCGCCAACCCCGCTCTCCGTCTTCCGTACGATACTGTCTGCTGTCCTGCAGCAGCCCCCCCTCCCCGCTTTGCACCGTACGGCGAGCGGGGCATGTATCTTAGTCCGTGGCTTCGTAGACGCAGGTCGTGATGTCGACCCGAATGCGCGTCAGGAATAACTAGCTGGAATGAAGTATTTAAAATCGATGCACTCACGAGAGCGGGCGAGCACCCCCTTTGAAGTGGCAAAACACACACTTGGCATTACAATCCGGGCCGCTACAAATGAGGCAAATCCCAAACCACGCACGTATCCATCAAGTCCAACACTCTCCTCGCCAGCCCCGCCGCGTCCCTGTCGTCCTCCGAGTTGATCTGGTGTCTCGCAGTCCCCACACCCGCACCCATACCCGCGCACCCCCCGCCCAGACTCCCAGCGCTCCCCAAACCCCCGGGACTGACGCTCACGGCAATCCCCCCACCCGTACCCGTCCAGTCACACAAATGCCTCAACGTCGACACGAAGCCCGCCTCGATAAGCTCTTGCCGTCGTCTCGGATTACTCGTCAGTAGATTGAGCACACACAGCACCAGCGGGGAGCGGACGCCCGATTTCCCGTCCGCCATGCACGAGTGCACGAGGTCGAGGATAGGCGGGTGTGTAAAGATGATGTCTTGCTGTTCTCGCGTGCCATTGGAGAGGTTACCGAGAAAGTAGGCGGTCTAAAGGTTGTATATGAGCGGTGTGTGTGGCGTGCGGTTGGGCGGTTGGGAGGGACGTACCTCGCGCGTCACGAGTTCGCTGGAAGAGTCGAGACCGGCGGAGATGCAGGCTGCAACGAGGTCCTCTCCCATCGAGTCGAAAATGAGGATGATACCTTCCTCGTCCTCAGCGAGGTTTCGGAGAATGCAAAATGCCTGTTCTTGAATCTGAGGGTCAGCACCGTTGACGAGTCTGTTTCGAAAATGGAATCAAGCAGCGGTGACATGTCAAAGAGAAAAAGTCATGCAAGAAGCCAAAACACATACTCGGCAAGGTGAGTCCACCCGAGGTGCGTCATGACCATCTGTTTCGTGGGAAGGTCGCTCTTGCATAATAAGTTCTTCAGTGCCCATAAGGCGCCCATTCGAATCTCTTGATCTTCATTTCTAGAAAGCCGCATCAACCGCGGAAGTAAGCCATCCGAGAGCATGACCTTATCAATCGTCCTCCTAAGTAGGCTCCTTCGAGTTCGCAATGTGGTACTCACTGGTCTCAGTGGCGAAAAATCGTTCACGAGATTGCACACCACAGCTAACGCTGCAAAGATGACTCTTGGATCTTCATCCTCCTTTTTGAATACCTGGTACAAAGCTAGCCCAGCTCCGCTGTCGGTGAGATTGGTTCGTATTATCGCGGCGTCACGGCTGAGTGCTCGGATGCATTGACAAGCCGCCACACGCACCCCTACGCTTTTATGCGCAAGACATGCTCGGAAGAGAGGTATCAGCTGGATGTTGTCAGCCAGGTCGCGTTTGATGACTCTGTCAAAGAGTGCGATGGAGGCTATCGTCATGAGCGCTGCCTGTGCGGCGAAGCAAGAGGGTGGAGGTGAACGGTGGAAATGGAGGTAAAGGGTACGCGCAGACCTCTCGGAGGATGACTCTGCTCTCAGACTCGTCGATGTCCCAGTCTGAAGGCTTGTCAAGGGGAGTGATAGATTTGACAAGGGCCGCTACGTTTGCAAGGACTCCGCGATCATATACCTCTAGACAAATATCCTTTTCGTCTCTGACTAGCAAGGCTGCCAAAAAAAATCTCTAAGACCCTTTCGTGTCAGTGGAAAAAAGGTACAAACAGAGGGTGTGACAGGCTTTGATTTGGTTTTGGGGAGACTCCGAAGGCGAAATCAAGATGCGATTGAGAACTTGAATAACAGTGAGTGCGGCTGCAGGATCCACCATACCTGGGTGGTTGTTTGCTTGTGCACGGATGATGTTTGTAACACTTATTTCCACCGTGTTGAGCAGAGGGTATAGGTGTGTGCGGCTCGGGGTACTCACCACAATGATGCTGCAAGTTGGACATCCGTGACACGACTCTTGGTCAAGGATAAAACCGAAGCAAGAGGAGAAGTAGCTACATACAGAGTGATTATCAAGCGCATAGATGCAGTTAGCATGCTTACTGCCGTCAGTAGGCATCCTTGCCAACGCAGTAGCAACGGGTGGGTTGTCCTGAGCAAGCGCAGCAAGGGCACATAATGCAGCATCTTGTGCCTAAGCTCGTCATCAAGTCAATATCGGACAATCAGACCACAAACCAAAAACGTGCCTTGAGACCCTTCTTCTGAATCATCGCAATTAAAGTTCGGATGGCCCAGGCACCGTGTCTCGTTGTAACGTGTACCACCCCCGATCTCTCCCAACCACGCCTGTTTTTGACGTCTTGCTGGCGTTCCAGACGTGGGAGCCACTCAATGACAGCGGTCCTGTGAACCTCTGTGCGAACCGCAGCTCCGATGAGCTGCGCAATGGCAACTGAGGTCTGCGTCGAAAGATCGGCCAAGAGAGGCAGGTACACATCTAAGCAGTCGAACTAGAGATGAAAGGAACTGTCTGTATGCGGCATGCGCGCCAGGGGCTGAAACGGACCTCGAAGAGATAGCTCAGGGCAATCTTTGCCTCGGATCGAAATTGAGCGGAATATGTTCGGATTGGACCAAGAGTAGGGCCAGTTACTTCGATGATGGCGCTGGAAAGCACACGCAAGGCACGTGCTAGCGCATATTTGAGGGAGATGATCGCGAGAGTCTGTGGGCTGGACAAGGCACGGATGATCGCTTGGAGTGCATTTGCCCGAAGCAAGCTTGCGAGTGCAGCCTCGGAGCCTGCCGACGAGAAAGGAGAGAATGAGAGAGCAATGCGTTGGGACTGTTGGTACTTACCGTAGGAGATTGAAGATATGACATGGGCTGCCTCGATACGGATGTCATCCTGTGAGCTCTGTGGTTCTCCAGACATGGGGGGGTGGCTAAGGCAGTCTACAAGACTTGAGCTGGGGGTGAACATAGATTCTAGATACAAAGATGAGAACGCACGAGTGAATAAAGGCAGTGTCGCAGGCAAGAGCGAGTTTTGCAGATGGGTTTCCGATGACGGTGTTTTTGAGCTGCTTGAGGGACGCGGTCGTGATCTGTCGCACTGTCATTACACCGCTAACTTGAATATCCCAACGGCGACCTTTCTACTAGCAGGGTGCGGATTCCGTGAGCGCAGAGAGTAGCGGACTTTGGATTTCCACATCTCTCGCACTTTTGCCCATGTCCGGACACCCCCTGAACCCCACCAAAACCAGGCTTATTTTACGCCCTTATACGCCTCTAGGAATCCCAGGAACTTGAAGCTGGCCTGGGTGGCCTGAAGCGGGCGTCACAGCCCAGGCCCAATACTAATCATTAGGTTTGTCATGGTCAAAGAAGGACTATAAGGGCGGGCTTGGAATCAGCAACAGCACCATTTTTCTCCTGCTATATCCACGTAAAATGCCCACCTCTGCGAACACTCTTGTACGTCGCCACCATCGTGGAAACCTGGTCTCAATGACATCTATTTCAGGGTTGGGCCGGCAGAAGGTTCGATTGGGCAATCCAAGCTTCCGACATTGTTAATGATCAAGCCTCCGAACGCCCCTCTGTGAATGCTCTTGTACGTCGCTGTTATCATGGTAAACTGGTCTTAATGACCTCTATTTCAGGGTTGGGCCGGCACAAACTTCGATTGGGCGATCCAAGCCTCCGACATTGTCAATGAGCAAGCCCAGATTACCGAGACAATACTGTATGTCTCTACTGCCACCAAACCTTTGCATCTTCGATGACACCAATTTCAGTTGAGGTCCATGACTCCTTGCACCTATGGTTCCTCCGAAATTGTAATTGTCAATGAGCAAGCCCAGCAGAGTATCTTGAAGTCGCCTATTGAGCACACTTAGGACTGAATCGTGACATCGTCGTCTTTGATAGTTCCTGTAGCCTCGTATCTGTATTATAGTGTCTATTTTGACAAAACCTGTCCCCCAGGGATACACGACAAGCAGGCTACTATCGTAGAGAACGAGATACATTATTCTTGGAAACCCCCGTAATGATACACTTTGACCCTAAAGAAGAATGGAAAAACCAAAGCACCGAGGCAACAGTACATTCAATGGTACAATCTTGCCCTTGTCCTTCCCCGAGGTCTGTCCTTCAACTCTCTGATCATCTTAAGCTGGCAAAAAAACATCAGCACCCGTCACATCACTTCGACAAAGCATGTACTCACTGCCTGTGTCGATGCGGGGTCGCTGACCAACCACGGTACCTGTCCCAAGAATGCCTCTGCGCCCAACTCAAACACCGAATCATTCATCATCTCTTCCCCATATCCAATTCCCCCCTCTACCACCTCACCTGCATCTCGAGGGGGCATGGTTGGCGCCAAAGCAGCCAAGCACGTAAACGCGAAGGAGCGCGACTGGAATCTACAGTCTCCGCCGTTACAAACCAACTTGGTCGTTCGACTAAGAAAGGCAAGAATCTGTGCAAACTGGGCGAGAGTCAGGGCGCGATCACCGAATGTGAGGGTCCGTTCGACCTCGAGATGGTGTGCGAGTGCGGTAGAGGGGCCGCTAACAATGACGCAGATGCGATCGTGGACCTCGGGATGGAAGAGGGTGCCGCCGGTTGGGAAGGTCTCTGAGATAGGGGTCATGGAATGATATGCTCTGCCAGTGGAGAGGACACGTTCGATCAGAAGCAAGTCTTCAGAGGCACCAGGGCCACTGTGCTTGGGGGCCAAAAACACTCGTAACAGCGTGTGATGATGGTCTTTACCGAGTGGTGTACCCCAGGCATCTTCGCCCGCACAAAGTGCGGTGCACATCTCGACTTTGTGGACGAATCGAGTGGACTGGGTGTATGATTGATAGCACCAGTAATCCAGAGACCTGTTGGTCGTGACGACAGGCGTCGACTGATGGGAGAGATGGGAGAATGGTAATTTGAAAAGTGTCGTCGTGGGTAGTCTGTGGAGGTGTGCGTCTGGTTGAGACGGAAGCTGAAGATTCGAGGGAAAGATTCGAGGGAGGCTTTATGCATTCTCGAAACAGCCCCTTTCGAGCCCCAACAAACATTCCGTAGAACCTGTGGGGCAAAACCCTTGCATTCAATACGAGATCCGAGTTCGGAACATTTCCACCTCCGATCCGAGGCCACCCATCATCCGTCCGTAGAGTTGCAGAGCCACAAAGTCGAATGATGGGGCGACTCGGATCCAGTGTGGACTTGAAGTTTTCGCGACCGGGCGCGCTGCGCCTGAGACAAGCCTGGCCTACCCGATAGACCTTGCGGAATGTATTAGCGGCAGACCCAGACCAACACCCGGACTCACGGGCGCTCTCCTCTACTTCCGGCGTCGATACATCGAGTTTGTGGAGTGCTGTGGGAGACCAGTATTTACCATCACTGGTGCTCGACAGCCGACAACCCACGTTTTGTTAATTTGGATTTGGAACTGGAGCAGACGCCCGTCGCTGTACTAATAGGCCACCGGGGAAATCATCCTCCACGACTGAGGCGAGTGGTCAAGCCAACCCCCGACTCGCACGGTAATCGTGGGGAGGGTTGCAGCCTCGAAGCCTGCAGACGAGAAAGAAGAAGAGAATGAGAGACCAATGCGTTGGGACTGTTCGTACTAGCCGCAAGAGATTGAAGATATGATGTGGGCTGCCTCGATACGGATGTCATCCTGCGAGCTCTGTGGTTCTCCAGACGTGGGGGGATGGTTGATTAATGCGGTCCACGAGATTTGAGCTGGGG
Source organism: Boletus harrisonii (assembly GCA_038093235.1). NCBI lineage: Eukaryota > Fungi > Basidiomycota > Agaricomycetes > Boletales > Boletaceae > Boletus > Boletus harrisonii. Next base: position 2,035 of record JBBPRV010000971.1, on the reverse strand, counting down.
GTAAACGTAGATTCTGGATACAACGATGAAAACGCACGAGTGAATAAAGGCAGTGTCGCAGACCAGAGCGAGTTTTGCAGATGGATTTCCAATGACAGTGTTTTTGAGGTGCTTGAGGGACGCGGTCGTGATCTGTCGCACTGTCGTATATCATATCCCAACGGTGACCTCCCTGTTAGCTAGTCTGGTGACCAGACCGTCTATGAGGCTGTGAATCGACGGCTTCACAGCCTCATAGACGGTCTGGTCACCAGACTACCTGCTAGCAGGGTGCGGATTCTGTGGGCGTAGAGAGTCGCCGTCCCGGATCGGACTTTGGATCTCCGTCGCCGCTTTACTCTTACAAGATTTGGGCACTTTTGCTGATAGCCCCGGAGCTCAACTTCTTCAACGGCAGCTCTCTCTTCTTCTTCGTCGCATATTCTGCGCTCTTCCTCGGTGATTGAAGCCGCTTGTGCTTCTTCTTCTCTATGGGCGTCCCATACCCCAATATGGGCTGCTCTATCAGACGTGCGGTCACTTGAGGGTTGCCTTCGAGGTAGCCGAGCCGAAGGCCTTCACGAATGGCTTCAAATTTGAAAGTGTGGAGCTGGGGCCGACGAAAAACCTGAGAGCTCAGCTCTGGAAGAGTCTGGCCACGAGCGGAGAGTGTGGTGAGAAAGAAAGAAAGGATGCGCCACATCCGACCGCTCAGCCAAAGATGACGCTCTGTTACTCCGCTCGTGCCTCGCTACGTAACAGAGCCGCGCACTTGATACTGTACCCGCGGAGCTCCGTCGAAACCAGGCTTGAGTACTACTTATCGCCACCTCTGGGAATCCCAGGCCCGGCCTGAAACCAGCGAAGCCACGGACTCGGTACTGGTCCAAGAAGGTATAAAAATGAGCTTGAAGATGATCTCAGTGAATCAGCAACAGCGCCATTTTTCTCCTGCTATATCCACGTAGAATGCCTACCTCTGCGAACGCTCTTGTACGTCGCCGCTATCGTGGTAAACTGGTCTTTGACAACGATATCTATTTCAGGGTTGGGCCACTGGCGAATCGTTCGATTGGGTACTCCGAGCCTCCGACATTGTTAATGAACAAGCCTTCGAACGCACCTCTGTGAACGCTCTTGTACGTCGCCGCTATCGTGGTAAACTGGTCTTTGACAATGACATCTATTTCAGGGTTGGGCCACTGGCGAATCGTTCGATTGGGTACTCCGAGCCTCTGACATTGTTAATGAGCAAGCCTTCGAGCACACCTCTGTGAACGCTCTTGTACGTTGCCGCTATCGTGGTAAACTGGTCTTTGACCGTGACAATGACATCTATTTCAGGGTTGGGCCACTGGCGAATCGTTCGATTGGGTACTCCGAGCCTCCGACATTATCAAGGAGCAAGCCCAGATTACCGAGACAATACTGTATGTCTCTGCTGCCACCAGACCTTTGCATCTTCGATGACACCGATTTCAGTTGAGGTCCATGACTCCTTGCACCTATGGTTCCTCCGAAATTGTAATTGTCAATGAGCAAGCCCAGTAGGATGTCTTGAAGTCGCCTATTGAGCACTAAGGACTGAATCGTGTCATCGTCGTTCTTGATAGTTTCCGTAGCCTCGTCTCCATGTAGTGGTTGTGTCTATTTTGTAACTGCGTCTCGTTAGAGCGCGAATGTACTTCAAGTTATCCAATCGTGCCGAGTACACCTACTACCTCGACTAGCGACGTTGAGACCCGCAATAGGTGCTTCTAGTTACACGAGGGGAGGACGAGCAAAACGACCATAGCAAGCACAGCTCCACCCAAGCACGTAGACGCGAATATGCTAGCTTCTCTTGGCTGTGAAGCCCAGGTGTAACATAGGATACCGACAATAGAAAGTATGAAGCCTACTGCAGCAAGGAAGACACAAAGTGGTGGGTCCGACTCAAGAGATGGGACGATGCATTCGACATGAATGGACCAACTTGGTCAATGTGGGAATTGATCGAAATAATGGCACCGAGCCCTTCCTCTTGTTTCGCTCCGGTGCCGACGCCGTTATGTTT
>JBBPRV010000970.1:0-12876 GCA_038093235.1 Boletus harrisonii | reverse complement strand
GGGCCTTTGGAAGCGGGAAACAATGCGGGGTACTCCTTGGTGCGGAATGGGGTTCGAAACAGAGGTACGAGGTATGGGTGGGGTGGGTTCTTTCGTTTGAATCCCCCTCTCAAACCAAATTCCACTCGCGTACAAAAAAATGCCACCGCCTGTCTACAAAGACACCAGACAGAGTGGAATTCTTGCCCTGGGGTCATATCCATTTTTTGCTCGTGTTCTTTGCTCGATGATGCTGTGGTCCGGGTTGCGTGGGACCTGTGCAACCTGCAGCACTCGGGGTCACGTGGCATCATGTTTCTAGCGTTCCAAAGCATCGTCTCGCAGGGGCCATGAGCAAAGAATGGGTATGACTTTCAGCATAAGACTTCCACTCTGCGTAGGCAGCGGCTTTTAGTCTTTTTAATTTGTATGCAGGTGGAATTTGGTTTGGGAAGGGTGGATTCAGACGAAAGACCACCCACACCTCGTACCCCCGTTTCAAACCCCATTCCGCACTAAGCAGCACCCTACGCCGTTTCCCGCTTCTGGAGGCCCTCCAGTGTCTCAGCATGCCGCTTGAACACCTCTGAAAGTCCCTCGAAGGGAATAAAGGGCCCCCCCTTGGCATGAACCATCGAAAGACCTCCACACTTTCCTCGCACGCCTTAATCGTGTCACTTAACTCATCCACTTTGGACTTATGGGCTCGTGTAGGTCCTCAGGTTTCACACCTTTCGATTCAATGCGTCGTCAAAACCAGGCTTGAGCCCACTCAAATGTCCGCAGCCCTACAGTGAATAGGATATGCTCTGCATTCGCATCGCCATTGATCCTTGTTGACCTCCGCATCCTAATTCGCTTATCCTACCGCATCCGGAACTTCGTTACTTCACTGGTGCAAGTAGTTCTGCAGTGTTGCGTTTGCGTCCTTGGGGCATAACATCACGTTGTATGGCTATTATCTGGAACCGTATCTGAACCGTACACCACCAAAAGCTTCGGGGAGGACGATTCGTTAGAACCTGGTACGAGATCAAATATCACCACACACAGCAGGTCTGACGGAAGCTAGAAACTTCTTTGGCCGTCCTATATCAATGAGTACGTTCCACTGTCAATAAACTGAGTCCAATGTATAGCGATGCTTTGTCCGACCTGCTAATCACCGCTCCGGGACCTCGGTTCCTCGGTTCCTCGATTCTATCAGAGACCCAAGAAACATCCTCGTGACAATGTTTTTTCCTTGCTAATCTTCTTATCAATTGTACTTTTAAGGGGAAAACATCGACTCTGACTCTAGGGCTATAGTGGCGGATCACACTTGACTTGAGACCCGCTGTTGTGTCGACTTCGACGCCGCATGTGGTCGTAGTGCTATCTTTGCAAGTTATTGGCACATTAGCACATTCTCCCAGATGGACCCTATGATATCCGGTGGGCGTACTGCGCCCAGAGTTTCCTTCGTTTTTTGGGAATTTGATTGGATCACATCGCACTCGGGAGCCTTGGGAATATCCTTGGATGATTATTGGGACCCAAACAACATGACGAAGGGTCATTATTCGGCTGATGTAGGCATCGAACACTAGAATATTCTTCCAAGTCCAATTTTGGTCCATCAAGCCAAGGACCAACGAAACGTTGACAGGGTCAAAGAACGCATGACCGCTCATGGACTGTTTCCAACGTATGGTGTCAATTGTTTGCTTGATTCAAGCCAGGGTATAAAAAGCAGGGTGTAGATTGGGACGAATTCCACAATCCTCGAACAACTTTGCTGTCTATATCCTGTTATATTCCTCACTCAATGACCACGTCTGAAAACGCTGTTGTACGTCGTGGCTTCTGATACCATGGAATCCTCACTCTAAATAACACCCATTCAGCTCTTGGCTGGTGAGCCATGGGACATCTGGTTGCGTCCAGACTCTGACATTGTGAACGAGCAAACCTCAGGGGAACCGATCCATACGACGACCATCCCTGCAAACACTATTGTACGTTACGGTCTGATATCATGGAGTCCTCAATCTGATGACACCCATTCAGCTCTGCCCATGGGACGTCTGGTTGCGCCCAACCTCCGATGTCGTGAACGGGCATGCCTCAGAAACAAATCCAGAGGAGTCCTCGTGCTTACTGTAACCAGTGCTTGTATGTCTTTGCTACCATTGAACCTTCACTCCTCCAAGGCTTACCGGATGCCAGCAGCAAAGTCCTCTGCAACTAAGCGCAAATAAGCATGTGTCTTTGATAGTAACCGTCGTCTCGTCGTCATGTACTAGTAGCCATGCTGATCCTGTAACTACTGGTTGTTGCACTCCGGCCGTGGTTGGTGTGACATTGTGAATATTTCCTTGCCTCTGAGGTACTGTCGCTCTCCAAGTCCCCGTGTGTACCAGCGCCAGAGAATCTAGAATGGTGGAGCGATCGATGGTCACGGGGGAACGACTCGAACATTTATGTGACTCCCTTCACCTGTTTGTCTCTCGAGTCCGGTACACACTCCCCTCATTTGCCGTCATGGCGGCCTTGTCCGCGGGTCAGTGAGACTACCTATAACCTCAGTTGGCTCGTCCAGGTCAGCTACTCCATACATGGAAAGAGCCGTTTCTGCACTGACTCGGATCGAGGTGATATGAAAAAGTTATGTAGCTGTTTACATGACGTGAAGGGCCACCCTTCAAAGCAGACTCCCTTAGAGGAATGGTAAAGAAATTCGTCGCAGTACATGCCACGACAATAACAAGGCTACCGAACAACCAAGCTGCAGCCCGTTAGTACCTGCAAAAAAAAACTGTAAGTGACGAGCTTCTGATGCGGTTTACAAAATCGCCTGCGGAAAGTCTCAGAAATATGTCACAAATTGATGGTCATTCCCGCTTCTCGAGCGGGTCGTATTCATTAAATCAGTATAATTTTTTTGGGTATCATTGACAATCCGGCGCAGAAAAGATATTAGATGTCACAGGACGAGACTCACCTTCACAGGACCTGCGTCGGGTGTTCATTCAATACTGAACGGTCTTGGAATCAAGGCTACACGAGATCCTTACTGGCGGGAATCATTACTTGCTACAAGTTGGAAGGGCAAGGGCAAGAGAGTTGATGGAGAATTTGAGGAGAATTTGGAGCGGAGACGAGTCAGACGCGTGAGTTGTAACTTATAACGTCCGGAGGTCCGCTTCGCTTTGTTTAGAAACTATGTCCTCTTCTCTATTGCTCACCGTATTTGATGCAATCGATACCGACCTCCTCGTTCTCGTGCAGAGCTGGTGGTTCTCAACATTGAGCCAACACTGGCAAGTTGTGACAGATCTACAACTCGCTCAAAACTCGGCAATGATCCCAAAGACATCTTCCATCTCAGTCCCTCGCAAACGATAGCCTCGCCATTTAGCCCAGAATCGTATCCACAGTATTTCCCATACGAGCCCCATCCATCCGCACGCCACGCCTTTCGTGGGCTTGGCTGTAAAGATCGTTGAGTAATTCCACTTCGTCAATTGTCTTCCTCCTCGACATTTTTTTATTGACTAGATCCAATAGCGTGACGTTGGACACGATATACACTCGCTGGTCTGGTAGGTTTGCGTCCACCAAGTTCGTCTTGACGGTGCTCCTAGTTTCCTCGACGAATTGCCAGCGTGCAGCTCTGTACAGCTCGTCACGACGTTCGGACCCTTCGTCCGCTTCGCTGTCGTACCCCATCTCCGTCATCAGATTCCGGATGTGCTGGTCTGCTTTTGAGCGCACGATGTAGGTCGGAATATTGAAGCGTCTGGCATTGACAAGGATGGCGACATCTGTCATCGTAAAGCGATTGTCAAAGAGGAGAATGATACAATCAAAGACATATAGGCCTTGATCGTTGAAGTACTGCCAATCACGGCATTTGAGAGTACCCGCGCCAGGAACATCGTACCAGACGAAAGGGATCTGGGGATCGGCTTCTGGGTACCTGGTTATCTGTAGTGTGGTCTCAGTGACCCCAACTGCTGCCGCGCCAACATCCTTGCTTCGCAGACCTCGGAATGCATTGACGAGGGAAGACTTTCCGCTGCCCGAAACGCCAGCAATAGCGAAGTGGAAATAATCTTCCATATATTGGACACGCTCTTTAGCGATCGCGAATTCTTCGGGAGATGGCGTTACGATGGGTTGAATACCCTCCTTCAGGCGCCTTTCACTTTCTTCCTTTGCCTCGAGTGCTTTTCGCCTCTCCTCCGCAGCTGCGCGGGCAGCTTCCTCAGCGAGCGTTTTTCCAGCCTCTGCCTTGACGCGTTCATCATGTGCGGCTCTCTTTGCTCTCTCCGCGTCTTCTCTTGTAGACAATGCTGCGTTCTCTGCATCTTTCTGCATCTCCCTCGCCCGTTCTTTTTCCTGCCGAGCCTCTTGGAGAAGTCTATCCATGTCCTCACTTGCGGCCTTTGCAGCAGCCTCTGCGAGCTCTTGTGCGAGCCTAGCGGCCCGCTCCACCGTCTCCATCTGAACCATCATCCGCCTCATCTCCTCGGCACCTCGTGCAACAGCACGGTCTGCCTCCTCCTGACGTGCACGTCCCCGCTCACGTTCCACCTCGGCCTCCCGCTGGATTCTCTGAGCGAGCGCGGTGGCTTCACGAGCGACTTGTTCGGCCCTTCGATAGACCTCGTCGGCATGGTGGCGCCCCCGGATGTCGGCGAGGGAGGGGTTGGGTATCATTGGATGGCGACCTCTGGCGAGGAAGACGTTCGCGAGGGTGGTAGCGACGACAGCACCGATGTAAAGAACTGTTTCCATCGTGCGTCTGGGAAGTATGTTGTTAGGATTTTTTTTTCGAGGAATGTATGCGCGGGAGGGCTGTTGTGTGAGCAAACGGTGGTGGATGGACGTCAACAAAGGGGAAGGGAAGGGAGACTATTAAGGCCGGGACCTTGCCTCACTGGTGGAGCATGCTGCGAAGTCACGTTGTCGGCGAAGGATGCGTTGGTATGTCATAATCACCGAGACGGAAGCAACTGACGAGGCATCCTCGTGACAGGCCGACTTGCACGTTGACTGCCCACGCACAAGAATGGGTTTTGAAATTTGAGCACTTGGGTGCCCGGTGGAGGCTTCATCAACGCGAGACCGGCTGTGGGGTTCGGATTACTCGAGTCCTTTACAATGACAACCTCAGATCCAAACCCGCTCAGGTCATAGGATTAGGCACAACAAAGGTATCGTACACGCCACTAACTCCGAGACACACAAGCCAGCGTGGCAATGCCTCGATGAAGCGTGCATGGACAGGCCTTTCAGGCGAGCCCTACACGTGTTTCACTTGCGTACCGTGTTCTGCACTCTCCTGGACCTTCTGCGTGCGGGTGAGCCCAAGCCTACCCCTCGATGCAAGCAGATCATACACCGCTTGCTGCCCCTCTCCATCGGCGACAATGTCGGACGCATACGTGAGTGTTGCGGATCCGATGATACCGATGATGGCTCCACAGCATGTTGATCTACGTCACGTGATGCTCCAATGGAGCGGCTCTTCTCTTTGCAAGGCGGCCGTCACGATGATCGGCCAGAACCCAGAGTTGTAGTTTCCTGGTGCGTTACCATCAATTGCTTAATAGGATATACAGCCTGACGTACCATATTGTGCTCACCAAATTGGAGACCTCCAGCTGTCCCTCACCTTGCACGCAATTAAGTCAATATCCAGTGCCCGGTTAACTTGAACTGTCTCCCCATGGGTCTTTATCGTTCTCCATTGCAAGTGTCCTGGCGTGGCACGACTAGGTTCAAAAGCAGTGAGAATCGCACAGATATTGAGATATACCGTAGATTTGTTATCAACAAGAGCTCGCGAAGTACGGAGCGCGTTCGAACGTGCCGATCAGGTTCGTAGTATCTTTAGTACCCCTGTCTCTCCGCGATGTCATACGTTCACCTAAATGGGGCAGATGTCAGAATATACGGCCTTTTTTAATTTCCTCTATTATGGCCGTCAGGTGCCCTGCATGCGGTGTCAAATATACGCCTTATGTATATGGGCTTGTTGCCTCTGAGAGAGACCTTTCAAAGCCGCCTGGAACAAATTTTGCTACGTTGCTCTCTTACCTGCTCTCTACGTTTTCACCTGCGCAAGTGGTGTTATCCCGACCGGGTGCACTGAGTTTCAGAGCCATCCATCCATCCTCACGTTTGTGCTTGCCACTCTTCCGCCATGTCGAATCCATCCAGACCTCGTCAGGCTCCCCAGCGGACTCAACAGCCCCAGCATGTTGGCCCCCGCCCACCATCTCAGCCCGCTCGCCACGCCGAAAGTCCAGTACTCTCTATCCAAGTCGGTCCTAACACTACCGAAACCGATATCCTCAATGCGATTGCTGGGCATATTTTTGGTCCAGAAATGCAGCGCGAGGCACAGCAGGCCTCGACCTCCCGAGCCCTGAGCGACACTCCGCCTCCAAGCACACGGCGTGTGCTGAACCGACCAATCCCCAGAACGTTGGCCCGACTTGTTCGTCCCTTCAATCGACGGTCGTCGTCAGCGCTCCGTGAGGGTCAGCGGCAAGCAAGTACAAGTCTTGGCGATCAAGGGTCGCGTTGGTATGTCACATGACACGTAATATGAGGCAGGACGACCTAACTTCTTGCCACCAGGTTCATCGAAGACGTTCGGAATGCCTTGCCTGGCGATATTGACAGTGTTGTGGTCGAGTCCCTGCATGTACTCCCCTTGTTCCGTGAAGAGTGTTGAGAAATGATGCATTTGGATCAGTGGACAAGGACGCTCTCAGAGTCTTTTCAAGGGATACTTTCCCGTATGATTTGATGTCTTTTCTTCAAGGTCAGGAAGCGACGCCTAGGTGGGTTCCTTGAGGTTTCGTTACGAAACGTAGTGACGAATGACTTTTGGTGCAGGGATGATTTGTACCCTGCGCTCGTTGACTTGTTATGTGCCAAAGCACGGTTTTATGTCTTCTGCGAGATGCCCATTCGTGTCCTTAAACTTCCAGAGATCGTTTTTATGGAAAGGGATGGAGTGGCGGAACACCTCTTGCAGAAGTTGAAGAAACAACCGACCCAAGTCTTCGCAGAGACCTCTGTTGAAGATATCCGAGACTTCATGTATAACAACCCATCCTTCATGCATCTCTGCCAGCCCATTGCTGAGAGATGGTTGAAGAAGGAGGCGCGGTACATTATCCTGTCTCACACTTGGGAAGGAGACGAACTCACCTACAAGAATTTCTTCGACTCAGAGCAGCGCGCACGTCGCAGTCAAAGTTACGATAAGCTGAAGCATTTCTGTACCATCTCCCACGAGGAATTTGGGGCGGAGTATGCATGGGCAGACACTGTTTGCATCGATAAATCCAGCAACGCGGAGCTGGATGAATCGATTCGTTCAATGTTCGCGTGGTACCGCAAGTCCCATACCTGTCTCGTATACCTTTCGCGCAGCCTATCTCTTCAAGACCTAGCGGGCGACAGATGGTTTACACGGGGATGGACACTCCAGGAGCTTCTAGCACCCCGTCTCCTCAAGTTCTACAATAAGAACTGGCAACCCCTCACACACCTCCCGAACGACAAGAGGGCGCTTGGGCGTCGACCTGAGCAACCCCCTGCTCGCTCGTACACGGAGCTCGCACAAACTATACTCTACGACATCAATAACGATACATCACGCCTCATCGACGCTGACCTGGACGCTGTCACCCGAGAGGAGATCTCCCAGCTCGAATCTGCCATCTTGAGGGCGGCTGGAATATCCATGAATGACATCATTGACTTCAAACCCGGATTCTCAGATGACCTTGCGAAGCGTATGAGATGGATTGCCCGCCGAAGTACCACAAGGGCAGAGGACACATCGTACTGTATGATGGGCATCTTCGGTGTCAGCATGTCGGTTGCGTACGGAGAAGGGCCTGAACGTGCTTTTTCCGGCTTTTCGAGACCATTCTCAAGGTGTCGTCTAGCCCTGACTTGTTTCTCTGGGCCGGAAAACCCGTCGAACGCAATATTCATACATCCTATATGATTCCGTCCTCGCCTGATTGCTTCATGCATGGGGACCTCCCATATCCAACAGCCGATTTTCAATGGGAAGGCCAGCGAAGTCTGCTACCCCCACGCGAACCCATCACACTTACAGACGTGGGGTTATCCATGAGCATCTTGGCTATACCTGGGGTGCAGTTATGCTCCTACGAAGATCCTGGCCAAGCTTTTACCAAAACGATGCTCCTCAAAACGACTCTGTCAGACGACGTCGTCAAAGTAACACTCCTGAATGACGAATGGATCTCGTTTCGGGTCTACGACGATTGTAGCAGGAGCGTACTCGGAGAATTTGCGTTTGGCGTATGCAACTTCACGGCACGTTCAGAAGGGAGTAGGCCATGTATGCCGCATCGTTTGTGGGTCATCCTCTTGTACAGACGTGACGCGAGGGAGCGATGGCGAAGGTTATCGACGAGGGACGCCATCACGTTCGAATGTGCGCAAAGGCTCCGCTATAATGAGCTCGAGCCGTGTCATGTTGCGGGGGAGTGGACTGGGTCGGCAGTAGGCTCATCATGGAAGTTACCAGGGACTCCACAGATGACGTTGCAGACTCTGTATCTATGATTGTCAAAGGTATTAGGTACTCAGAGATGGTCGAGGTTTCCTACCTCCTCGACAACACCACGTCACACGCTCACAGCAATGACATCAACGTTTCAGCTGTGCATGAACCAACTGGAATTCGCCGGATATCATAGGGCAAGTACGACACCAGTTACACCAACTCAAGATCTATTGTCCTCTTCCATGCGACTGCCAATTTCAATCAGACGGAAGCCCTAAGGTTGTTGAAGCATACCACCTTTGAAGCCTTAGCGCTGGTTCTGCAATCGATTATCCTAGGAAATGTAGTTCGCGTTCGTGCCCAATATGTGCCCAAGGTGGTGCAACTCGATCCGGAGGATGGAAAAGATGTGACGGGAGTCTGTTACATGGGCATGTTGAAGAAGGTGATCAGACTAGAGGTAGGTTTGTGTCCAGTGTTTTGGTGAGTAAACTTCTATTGAAATTCATGCTAATAGCGTCGCAGGGCTGGAAGGGCCTATTGAGAGGAATAGGTCTGTACTTTGCAACCATGCTGTAGTCCTCCGTTCTTCGGAACTCATTTGGAGTCCGGCAGTGCCATTGGCCGTCACCGCTGTGATCGTCCTTTTGTGGTGTCCCAGTGCGCCATATAGGTGCGACGTGGTTCCTTTCCACCCGGTCCTGGATGCCATAGTCCGTTACTGCCTTTTGGTTCTATTTGACGTCCCCTTCACCATCTTCTTTGTTCGATCCGTCTTTTGTCCAGTGGCACCTGCCAGTGCGTCGTATGAGTCTGACCTATCCTTAAACAGGTCTATCACTGCAACAGAGGTGTTACCCTTCTTCGGCATACACCTTCCCGCCCATACACTTCTCTCCCCGCTGAGCGACGCAGACCGTGGCTTCTGTACCTCACCCCCGGTTTCCTCCTTGTCATAGCCCTTGGACGGGCATGGGACGCGCTTCTTGTTCCAGTACTCACCAAGTTGGCCAATCGTCACGCCCCAATGGTGTGGTTTACCCTTGGAATGACCGTGCAGGACATCGCACGGCTTTCCCTCGTGTTTTTGCACACAGCCATATATGTACCTCTTGAAGTGATCAAAGTTCGATTGGCGGTTCAGCGTTCCCAGAAACCTGTAGTGCTCCCCGACGGCCAGCAAGATGGTTCAGATACTGGCGACATTACCGATAGTGCGGAGCCTTCGGAAGCAGTCGCAGCATGAGTAGTTGACCAGGTATCATGATGTAGACCTGTTCGCATGAGTTTCGTAGTGATTCACTTGTGTTTCCGAGTAGGCTGCGCGTTAATTCTGAGCAGCCAGCTTACACGAGCCTGTTCAACTGCGTCGGGTCTATCGTGGCCGGAGAGGGATTCGAGACGCTTTATTGTGCATGGTGGTTTACGTTCCTGGTGGCTTGTTCCACCTGGAGGTAACGGACACAGGGGGGTATTTTACTACCCTGAAACAAGATTTCTTTATGAAACCGTCACTTGTCTACGCGTGTTTGCCAGTTGTGGTGTACTTTATACGCCAACCATTTCATCCACATCAAGAGATCCTGTCGTGTGCGAACGAGGACATGGCTCAAGCTTTGCTTGACACGAATGAGATATATGAAGTAGAGCGGTCAGGTCTTACAAGGAGTTGTCCCCGTTGTAAGAATTCCTATGTGTACATCTGAATCGGATGCCAGTGGTATGTACAGTGCCAGCGACTCGGCAGTGTCGGTACGCCGCTCGAGAGCCTCGCCCCAGTCACGTGGTACCATATGACTCATCATGGTTCATTTCGTGGTCATACAACACGTTCGAGTGTCATTTCCTCTGATCTCTCCAGCAATTAAAGCCCCCGCGAATGTCAAGGGGTGATTACAACTCGAGATTTGCATAAATCACTATATCAATTTTCTCCCACTGTGTTTCAGAGGCAAACAAGCCGCGGAAAAGGCTTCGAGTGCAATCAAGTACGCCATAACACGGCTCAACAGGTGCACCCATATATTAGGATGACATATTTTCTTCGCTGATCCCCTTTATCTCCCTGCGCTCTTAGAGGTGCTTTTCACATTTACGTCCAGTGTGTTACAATTGTCAGTGTCGATCCGACCCTGAGCATCATTGATCTTGCAGAGTTCGAATTGATATCATTTAATCAACTTAGGGTCAATTGCGCATTGAGGGGCAAGCACCATTTTCGTCCCTGCCAACATGAAGGGTCGTCCTTTATTTTTCCTCCACTGCCTTCTGTGTTCGCCCGTGATGTGAGTACGTCACCGTCGAGCCGAGTTGGTGAGCAGCTAATGGGATGGAGAACAAAACATTTTAATCATGCTACTTGCGTCCAACCTCGGTTCCGGGTTAACCCCTGTATAGGGGAGCTAAACGACACACGGCTGGCGAGACTGTCTTCTGTGCCAGTGGGTCCTGGCGCATCGACAGTGAGGGATGACCTCGCCAGCAATGTGAATTTCCTGCAAATATCAGGAAGTACAAATGGCCACATCAAACGTTAGGACACAATAGTCTGTGGTCTCGTGGAAAGCGCTAGCTCGATACAATCACCATAACTGTCGCTGACAGCTTGAAATCAGGCTTCTAATGCGCGCGAGTACGTGATTTATCTTGGTAGCTCGGTTCAACAAGTGCGGCTATGAATTGGGGGATTTCAAGTTCCCTGCTCCATCAATGGTCCCTTATTTCACTTTGGTCAACATTATGTCCATTGTTGTTTCTCAACTACGTTTTAGGGGCCCGGAACATTTCACTGACGTGAAACCTGCAGGTGCGTGACTTTCACCGCACGGCATCTCATGTTCAGACGTGGACCAAACATGGCCACCGACAAGCTGAGCCTGGTGAACAACTAATCTCCAAGCTTATTATGTCTCAGAGAACTGCACAACACCGTACCGATTAGATCATCACTACTGTGGATCCTCTCCTCCACGGCTCTGTCCAAGAATTTCGCCTCTGGTTCAACAACAATCGCTGGTAGATCGCATTTAAGGCCGCCTCGTTGTTTGGATTTGATGCACGTATGTCGTCACCCCATTACCCATTCGCTTCCGTGACCGGAACATCGGCCCAGGTCTTTTTCTCCATTCCCTTCATACATGGTGCCCTCGAACCGGGTGTCACATTTCTTCCATCCTCAAAAGGTTTGATTGCTGAGCTGGTCCTCATTTACCCTGAGTGATGGGCCGATCAAGAGATGCGATTTAAAGGTACGTAACATACACCTCGTGTTGAGACAAACCGAATTATCCAACCATTCCTCAATGCACTGTTGGTTGGCTCAAGCCAATGAAGGCGCCGCATCAACCAGGTGTAGTGGTTTGTTTGACCCACCGGACGGGTATAAATGTGGGACGGCAGGTTGGTACGAGTTCAACATTCCCTCGAACAACATCTCCAGTCCATCTCTTGCTATATCTACATCCCATGGCCCCTTCTGAAGACCTTATTGTGCGTCTTTGTTATCATGAGCTCTTCATTCCAATGACACCCGTCCCAGTACTGGGAGTTTGGCGGAAATAAGTGGCAGTTTTCAGCCCCTGAAATTCTCAACGAGCAATGCTTGGAGGTGCGCATCCAGAAGAGTGCCCGTGCCTCTTCGATGCCGAGCATACAGAACACCGCTGTATGTAGCCCCTATCATTGTACCTTCCCTTCTTTGACGACACTGATAGCGCGCATGGCCTGGTCTGGGGGTCCTTTGGACCAGGGGTGCCTCCACAATTCTCGATGAGCAAGCCGTGGAGGAAGCACAGAAGAAAGCCAGTAGCCAAGCCCTCTCCTACTGAACATAATAAAGCGTGTATGGTGTCGTCATTGTCTTGGAGTTCCCATAGCTTCGTATCCATGTAGTCTTGTCAACCCTGTAACTGCGAGTAGTAGTTTCATCTTGGCTCTAGTCAGGGTGCAACTGTGAAGAATTGTTTTTTTGGTCGCCACAAATCATAAGAAAAGCATGTTTCCACTGTGTTAAATGCGTCACAGGTGAGCGGGGCCGAACATTTACGATCAGTTTGATTTGATGCGACAGTCAAATCAAGAATATTGATAAGCGGTATCCCTCGCGAAGCGTTCTGGGGCCGTATATTCCGCGCCTAACTGCCTCCATCGAAACATTGTCCCAAAAGTTTCCCTCAGTTCAGCATGAAGGGGTTATCAAAACTTGATGCGTGTTCAACTCCCCTCCTGCCATCACGTTATCGGGAATACCCGATTACGCAGGGGCAAGAAGGGTAATGATATCAGTGGGAAATGCTCACTGATAGGTTCTGGTTGGTAACAAAGATAGTGTCTCTAGTGTGGAACAC
>JBBPRV010000969.1:0-12885 GCA_038093235.1 Boletus harrisonii | reverse complement strand
CTTGCCCGGTTCGAGACGGCGACATTCTCTTTGCAAGGATGGACTCTCACTCTCAAGGAACTAGGAAACTAGTCATGGACTGTGTGCTCATACCCCCTCTTCCCCGTCACTCTACCAAGTGGGCACCCTTCAGAAGTCCTGGTCTTCCTGGCCAGGACTCGCCCAAAGTGGCTCATCGCCCACCACCCCTAGATTCATTTTCTCTTCCACCTCCATCTTCGCCCCGCCCAGAGTCAGATGAAGACCCTAGTGATTTTGAAGATTTGGATTCTGCATCCGAGTCGGATGCTGGAGATTCTCGAGCATCATCTCCGGCGGCATCCCAGTTATTAGCGAGGAAGCGACCCCAGGAAAGCCTTGGTTCAAGACAAGCGTGCCCCCAGAAAAGAATTAAAATGAAGGCTTCCAGAGGAGATACTGGTTATCCTGCTGAATTGGGCGCTCTTTCCGGTACTCCTCCTGTTGGCTTCCGCAGCTCTGTGCCCTATTGCCAAGAGAAATCCCACGTCGACCCGTCCAATGGATGTCCCTCAACCCCCGTCACCCACTGCGTCATTTTGCATAAACTTCATATGTATTTTGGCCCCTACGGATTTGTTTGCGAGAAATGCCACCAGATGTACCCCCCTGGATACCTCCACTCCCACATTCAATCCAAAAACCATGCTAACGACCTCGATGTATCATCTAAGGGGAAAAAAAAGCAGCAGGTCTACCGGATCATTGTCAGCCATCTCCTCACTTCGCACGGCGCTCAGGAGGATATCATTTTTAACCTTCCTCGATCCCTTTCTGATATCATCCCCGGGCTGACTCCGATTCTTTCATATAAATGTCCTATCTGCTCTATGCCCCGCTGGTTTAAGTGGAAGTCGTTGTGCTCCCACTATCGCATGGAACATAGGGATGTGGTTTGCCGCGACAGGCAAACAATGCGGGCCCGATACATCATTAGACCCTACAGGCTTGGGGTTCGGGAAGGAGACGGCGGCCGCTCAGAACTCAGCAATACTGTGATGCTTCTTCCTGAAGATTGGACTCCTCGAAACTCCCAATCTCAAAGTACTCAACATGCAGTCCCGCGCGAACGACCACCTGCCCCGTCCGGCGCCCCCCACTTGCTGGCCATTGGATGGCCAGGGTACCTCCAGAGCCTTAAAGGCGCTGACATTCAGTGGTTGATGCAGCTGGTGGAAATGCCGGCTGAGAATGAGAGGGATTTTGCGACCTTCCCGCACAAGCGAGCTGCCTTGGAGAGAGGTATGGGACAACTAAAGAAATTCTTACGCCGGTACCTCAAGGATGCCAATGACTTCCTCGAAACCTGTCACCCTTCCATTCGGCAGGCAATTACCGTCGGGTGAGTGGTTGGTCCTGCCGCCTAGGCTTTCAACCGTACTTATTATTTCTATGAAGCACCAAGGCTCACTTCCGGAAGTTATCAGAAAAAACGTATATTGGATATCGCAGAATCATGGTGAAAACCCTGTGCCTCCTGCTTCGGTTCCGATACTTCTCTCGACTCAAAGATCAGCAACATTCGAAGCAGCTTGGGAGTTTTTTTGTGGCGTCGAGCAAGCAGCAAGCAGTGGCCACTGACAAGCTTTACCAGTATCTCATTGCTGCTAACGGCGAAGATGACGATGCCCTGAACCCCTTAGTTCACGATTTGCTTGTAACCCTCGTTCGTCACGAGATCCGCAGCACAGGCAAAATGGAGTGCCCAACCGATCAGTCGCTCTTTCTACTCTCACTCAGGGTCTCTGCTCGAGGGACTATCCAATTTCAGACTGCAAATGGACTTACCCACGACTGCGCTGTTCTCCAGTATTGGTTTTTTACCATTGTTGTTCACATCGCACGATTGGAGGCAAGCTCTCAGGACGGATTCGGTTTTTTCAAGGACGAAGAATTGGATAATCATTTGATGACTTCTGAGGCATTCTTGATCGATCAAAGTGATGAGGAAGCACTGGCTAGTGCTCAAGGATCTACCGGTGTGGTAGGTGATGGTCATGATGATCTGGAAGATGCAGAGGTGGCTGAAGAAGAACTGGAAGACGAGCTAGACGAGCTGGCAAAGGGGCCAGAATTGCCAATTGGGGCAGAGCAGGTTTCTGCAACCAGCATCCTCAGGTAGTCGTTCAGATCCGGCATTGTCTATTCCTGAGTCTAACCCTACTTCCAGAATTATCCATCGCGAGAAAGAGAAGTGGCTCCAACCCATTCCAGGTTGCGATTATTTCACACCATATGATCGCTTCAAGTCCATCTGGTACAATGTTGGGCCCACCGCCTTCAAGGAAAGTGCCGCCATTGGTCATGGATTCCAACCCGATGGATCTACTATAGTCGTGGATGCAGTTAAGGAAAGTCACCGGATCAATATAATGGATATCGGAGCAGAGGCTCGCCGAATCATTCTGGAAATCGAATCTCTGCTTCGGAAAAGTCTTCCAGAAGGAACCAAACACCTCCTCGCCTCTGTTGCCAATCTTTCAGAACTTTCAGATGATCTCACGGAAGCATCTTCAATCTTTCACCAGAATGCGAATCTCTTCGAACCAATTGTTGCCGAAGTTGCAGGAGCTCTTTTACCATCTCTCAGTGGCGAGGGAGTTCGGACATGGTTGGAGAGCAACGATCAGGTACTCTCTCGTTTTATGGTTGCAATTGCTCTCACCTGTGGAGTTCCTCCTCGAGCGTTCCAGTTTGCCTCATTCCAGTTTGATCATTGCCTGGAAACAGGCACCAGTCGGGGGCTATTCCTGATCGACGGCAACTTAGCGATTGCAAAACCTGCGGCGAAGCAGTTGGACCGGTCGAGGCAAGACTGCTTGTGGTTCCTGCCCTCTGCTCTCTCGAGTTCCCTTGTGTTTTACTTGGGAGTTCTTCGGCCAATTATTATCCAGGCTCTCCTTCTCCTTAGAAAGGAAGTCGTTCCCCAAAAGACCTATATCTTTTGCTGCACGTTCCCAAAGGCTGGCAGATCCTGCTCGTGGACTGGTGATGAAGTTGCGGAAATGTTTCAAAACCACACTAGGGGGCTGAAGATCAATCTCTCCGTTGGGCTCATTCGACAACTCTATACGGCTTTGTTTCGACAATATTTTCCAGACCTCTGTGCTGGTGGAGTGCAGGAAGACTCATTGGTGGACCGGCAGGGCCAGCACCGGTTCTACACAGGCCACCGACACTATGGCATGATAATAACAACTGTCCCACGTTCGCTAGGAATTGATCTAACGGAAGCTAGGAAAATGGGCGCAATGAGCCAGCTTTTGCATGTAATCTTTGGATTTCGTGCTGCTGACGATCACTTGAAATTGCTGTTGGAACGATCTCACTTTTTGCCTGTTTTGCAGCACCACACGTACGCTCTAGGTGCAGCTCGCACACTGGTGGTTTCTGAGTACGGCATTCCATCTGGCGGTGCAGGACCCAGAGCAGCTCTTAAAGCGCAGGCTCTTTTACATGACCAGCCTTACTTCCAACTGGTACGTCCTTACTTTAGTATACAGTAGGTCTTACTAATTATAATTACCTATCCAGCCCGAGAATCAGGGCGAGGAGTTTGGGGATGGAGTACTTGTCCAAGTTCTCCATGCGCTACTTTTTGGTGAGGCAGGTCCTAGTCCATTTGATCAAACGCCACCTGGCGGATACCATATATCTGACGCTGCCGAGGCAGTATCATTGGTGAGCCGGTCCTTTCCGTTTGACTTGCCAAGTCGCCTAACTGCACACCTAGGTCATCCACGCTGTTGAGGAATGGACAAGTGGTAATCATCACCGAATCTGCAGGAAATCTGATCTATCGGCTGCAGAACAATTTAGGGGCTTGCATAAGCGTGCAGAGAGTATGCTCGAAAGGGCCAAGAATCAGTGGCCTGAAGAATGGTATCAATTTTCTGAGTCTGTTCGGACTTATCATCCTCAGCAGTGGACAAGGGATTGGAGCTTAAGGGGTCTCCCACAGGCTGCAGATTAAAGTCTGGAATTCACTCGGTGTATACAGGGAAGAGGGGTGCTTTGTGTAGCTATGGGCCCAGACTACAGATAGACGTAGTATCACTGTGATGCAGCCGCACAATGGTGGGAAGGCATGTTACATTTGCTCGTGCCTTGTACTGTGGTACAAACCTTCGTTCTCTAGTTGCCCGCTCGGTCTGTGCAGCACAGATAGCCAACGATATTGAATGCTCATTGAAGTTACTGAGTGCATTTGTTTGGAAACAAAGGGGTGCATTAAAGTTACACGTAGAATTGGAGCTCAACACCACAAGCTACGGTTTATGGCTGGGACACCGGCAGACACCGCGACTGATCGCAAGGAACAGGATGCAATCAAACAGCTCCAGGGCCCTATACCTCGACGTAGCGCAGTCATTTCAACCCTGCGCCTCGTTCCTGTCACTTCCAGGGTGTGCTCTGTCGATTTCGGTGCTGTTGACAACATTACGGCGGTCCCAATTGTCCTCGACGGCTCCCAACGGCTCCTCTTTGCCCATAGACTGGAGACATGCAAGACACGGAGTCTAAGAGACACTGGAGGACGCGAAGTCTTCCGTGTGCGATCAAATCGGCCCAAAGCCCGTCCAGCACTAAATGCCCGAGAGCGCGGCGTTCTTGAACACAACAGCGAGATCGGGCAACGCAGATACCATGGATACGAAATCCAAGGAGAACCTGCTGAGAACGCAGAGTCTCCAGCAAGGCATGGGCTGGCACGGAGCCTGTCCTGTTGAGGCTAGAGGCCCAGACATGACGAGCTGAGGTGGGGAGGGTGGCCGGCAAAGGAGAACATCTGGAAGGTAGATGGGCCTGTCAGAAACACGGATATGATGCCGGGTAGTAGAACGAAATTGAGAATTAGGAGGGTCTGCAAAACGTAGTGTCGCACAAAGAACACGGAGAGTGACTCACAGATCCACAGATCCACAGGCCATCGAGTATTGTGGGCCAATGTACAGGATGCGCAAGTCTCGCGCACGAGGATAGCGAGGTGGGATCTAGACGAAGTCGGAAAGTGATGGTTCTACCAGGGTCGTGCAAAAAAAAACACACAGATCAAAGGAGTAGACTTACTCCACAAGCCATCGAGCATCTTGGGTCAATGTGCAGGATGCGCAAATCTTGTGCGCCGTGAGGGTAGTGCGCGGCGGCCATACCCCTCGAGACTCTGAGTCTCTTGGGCGCAAATTCAAGACATGGAGTCTTGGATTCGCGAGGGAGATCGACGGCGCGAAGCCGTCGACCTCCCTTCGATACCGGGTCCACTTGAAGACACGGGCGGGACTTCAACCTTCAAGCTCCTCGTGTGGGTGGCACGTGATGTGGGGTTGTGGACAATGGAAAATTGGTCAGGGGTAGCCACTGGACCCACGGGCACAGCCGAGCACAGCTGTGGCGCACAACATGCCCCCCAAAACATTTGACTTGGCAAACATTTCTCAGGCGGGGGCATCATGTGACCTCAAATCAATTTCGTCATCCGACGCGCTTCTTCTTTTCCCACAACTCTGATCACCGTCACCACCACCCCCTCCTGGACAGAACACCCAGAGTTACGTGCTCTCGTGTGTTCGATACTCGCTGATTTCGAGTCAGCGGTATCTTTTCCAACGGCTTCGTGTCGTTAGGTACCCCGTCCCTCCCTTCCCTTTGCATCGTCTGTTGGAACTTTGCGCCGTTCAGGGGTACGTTTGTGCGCATTCCATGGAGACTCTGTCTAACAGCTCGGCGTGCCACAGCTCGCGTCGTCCACCCACTGGTTAGCCTATCCTATCTCAGATTACATCGCTCGTCTCGTTCGCGCTTCCCCCACACCTTCAGGCATTCCTGTGCCTGCGTTCCGCGACTTGGTCCCTCCCTTCCAGCACCCAGGTTTCGTACTTGGCTGCTCACTGCTACGGACTTCGTGTCTCGGCAGTCTCGAAAGACTTTGTGTCTGTAGGGCTCGTTCAATCCGCGATCGCACCGCACGTTCTATTCCTGTCCATTCACGCAAAGTCCTTGCTCTCCCGCCCTCTTCGCAATGACCTCGTCTTCCACTCCGTATGGCCCTCCCCCCCTCTTCAATGTCGGTGGAAAGCATCCCGGTGGTGAGTTCATTCGCGAAACGTTACGCCACAAACTACTGAGCCGCTTTCCCTAGAATTTGATGCTCATGACGCCGTCTGCTTCACCCATCGTCCTCCGATCGCCATCTCGTCCCCAAACTCCGGGTGGATTCCGGAACCGTTTGTGGATGGGAATCTCGTCGTACAGGCTCGGGCGGACGGCCGCCTCGGTGAAGTAGATATATTCCAGTGGCCTCAGCTCTTCAACCCCCGGTACCCTTGGTCCGTCGCGATCCTTCGAAAGGGTTTTCCTCGGGACAGCATGTCCGGGATGCCCTGGGCATGGTACGATCCGAAATACGAGGACTTTGATCGGCTGCCTGGTTCGTCTCTCCCCATCGGGATCTTGAGGAAGCAGTCTCTCGAAGGTTTGCGGAAGCTGAACGACGAGACCAAGAAACGGTTTGCCAAATACAAGTCGAGGCACTCTTCTGCCCCTACTCCCTGTGGCCCGTTGCTATCTTACGCACCATCGAACTCTCGGATCTCGATTAGTTGTAGTTCGTTCGTATGAACATGGTTTTTAGTGGTCGCATGACAGTAAATTTTCATTGGCTTTTTGCATTGGACAGACCCAGTGGATGTTTTGTACGATTGAGTGTTAGAGACTTGTACTTCTTCTATTCCACCCCACCGAGATCATCCGTGGTCACCCTTTGGGTTCTAAAAGCTCCGAACCGCCTTCTTCTGTAGTTGCTCACACATCACTCATAGTATTTGAGCAGGGATGTATCACCTTTTTCGTTCCGACTTTGCGTCCCATCTGTAGCGTTGCTTCTCACCTTGATCTAGACAGACCACACATGAGTAGTATACTTGAGTTTCGGTTCGACGCTGCCGCCAACATCCGGCCGACACACCTTGAGCTCATTGTCCACCATGCCGTTCGCCGACCTAAGGAGCATTGGCAGTAGTACCTACCACCCTTCAGCGCTTCGGCGCTCCGATGTGCGCCCCATACAAGTTTTCTGGGACTACAATTTTGAGGGTTGTGCATGTACGGTCTTTGCAGCGATCCATTGACACGTGCCAGCTTCTTTAGACTACCCTTGAATTCGTCTGTATGGTATCTATGATGTACGCACTGATTCTATGGACCTGCCCACCAAGTCTTTCTACTTAACAATCTGTGCCATGAAGTTCTCGGGCACCTAATGCCCAAGAAAGTGGGGCTTCAGCTCAAGGCCGTGCCTCTCTCGAGCACAGTTGTCTAATGTTCTGTACGCCAGACACATCTTGTCAGTCACCTTTGTTCATGATATCGGCGGGGCTCAGGAGAATTCCTAGTCGTAAATACTGCGGCATGACACGAACTCTGGGTCAATAGATCAATACCTCCCATCTTCAGTACCTGAGCGGAAACACGACGTCCACGAGGGCAAGTTGAATGCAAATGTGACCGAGACAGTTGCATTTCCTGCTTCTTGCTGCTATATTCTGTATGTTAGTCTAACGATACGGGCCAAGACGGTGAATTCCCACCGTGACATGTGCATGAACCCCCGGCATGGCCGACGATCGAGACGACTCATGCCCTTGTTGCACCTAATAGGACATGAGCCTTGTCGATATGGACGGCTATCATTAGAAAGACGCTCACAGTGCCCGCTTGCTGTGTACCTGCAGACCCTTGTCCATTACTGGCCACGTCCTTGTTCCGATAACTTGCTTGAGCCATCTTGGCACCTCCTTCAATCTGTCGCGCGATAAACAACGACGTCAATAAATAAACTAAACGATGAACTGAATTGGGGGATTTCCAGACCGTTCGCTGAGATAGCTTGTCAGAGAATCCACACTGTTTGTATACAGTGAAAAGAACACTCACTCGCACACGCTGTCCTGCAGCCATCGTCGGGGGTTCCTTTTTGGGGGTATTCTCCCTCGACCGTGACTGGGAATGAAAGTCTAGATTGAGGGGCTGACCAGACCTTGTGATGGGCTGATCGGGCGGTTGTGAGCCCTGATCCCTGGTAGTCTTTTCGAATCTCGCTGGAAGCCACCTTGCGAGCACTGAAAAGCCTTTGGATGAATGAGGTGTATTGAGAGGTTTCGTTGGAGAAGACGTTTCGGGAGGAGAGAGGATCTCTGGGGGTCCCGCCAACTGCGGCATGACTTGGAGTGAGTGTGGTGGTGTCACATAAACTTTGCGCGGCGCGGCAGAGGGTGCCGGGGACGGTGGCTCGGGCAATGTCAGTGGCATGAAAGCAAGTTAGTCAAACCGTCACAGACCTCACTGTAGTCAAACAGTCTTCCGGATCGCTAGATGGCAAGTCGACCTCACGCCGACATCAAAACCGGCATCCAATGGGATATGACCAAGGTCCTACCTCGGGTAAATCGTCATCACCGTCCTCGCGGTGGGCCACCGAGTTGGGTTGGCCAGACGTCGTGGGTTGTTCCTTGAGTGGGAATGAATGCAAGAATCAGTGCCACTGTTTCAGCGACAGAATGTTAGGCGTGCGAGGCGGTAGACAGCGGGATAGTCCAGGACGACACCACAATTGAGCTGCGATGACGCATGGGAATGGCCATAGTGTGCACACCAACCGGAGAGAGCGTTTTGGAGCGTGTCCTGGTTGGGTAGATCCGATAGCGGGGGAATGTGTAGCAGCGTGAGGAGGCGCTGGTACTCGTTGTCACCTGCAGCACCACCCGACGATGGTGTCGTGAATGCATTTGGGAGAACGGAACTATGGCGTGACATATGCACAAATATTTACCGCCCTGCACCTACCGCGGCTTTCATTGCGCACTACACTCCGCCGCTCTCACCTGAGACAAGGACCAACATGAACCGGGACCAGAGTCAATAAATATGCCACAACAAATTTACCCTCTGCCACTGGATATGGCACGGTCTCAAACTGGAGATAAGATTATGCGCATGCTTGCAATCTGGCTGCAGACCAGACCCTTCGACAAATGCTGTAACTGTCATCTCAAAATAGTTTGGATTTTTTCATGCGAGAATGTCACACCACAATATCCAAGATCATGTGGAAGATATGATCTGAATCGTGTCTCCAGAAATATCGATAGAGATACTTTGCATATTCCGGGTATATACTACTGTACATAGTTTGAATTTGTATGGAATCTGCTCCATAAACGTACAATAAACAGGATGGCTAATCAAAGCAGCGATATATCTCGAGTATACACTTAAAAAAGGGGGGGGATTATATTCGAAACACGAGTCTACATCTGCCTTAACACCAGATACGCGGCACACTCAGGGGGACACTCAGCGGGCCGTTTGGTTGGTGCGGTGAACCACTTAGTGGGAGCGAGCCGCGAGGTATCGATTCTGTGCGAGGGCTCAGTCTAGGTTCTATCAGCATGCGCAGTGACATACGAGAGTGGGAATTGGCACATCTTTTCGAGCGCAAAGCATTGCGCGACCAGAAGCCGAGCAGGCCTTGAACCACTCTTCACTGTACCAGTTGCGAGGAAGTCTATCCAATGCCACTGATTTCATGTCCATGCGGCGAGCCTCGAATATGTGAGGCAGAGAGGTATTACCTGTGTGCATGGTCATGTGCTCCTCGTGCAAGGCGTTATTGTAAGACTCTACACAGTCGAACAGCTCCGAGATGGCAGGGTTCAGCCATGGTAGTGCCACGCGCCTTACAACCTTGGGCTGAGTCCCTGGGGGAGTGTCCGTCTCATCACTGCTTATACCTTCAACATCAAGGCGATCGATAATCCGCCTGATGCTATCCCAAGCTTCCGGGTCTCTCAAACGATTTTCATCGACAATACGCCTGTGCTGCGCTAGTGTCTAGACAGAGTTATCAACACACATTGCCATTTAGCATGCAGTAGACCTTACTCCATGTTTGCGAGTTGTCAACCTGTCGAGCTTGTGCCGCCTCTCCGTCCGAGTAAAGATATCAATCGTGGCAAGCTTCGCTTGGTCCTGCTGTTCGCGATGCGTCCGATGTAGCTTTTGAATACACAGCTTGCGCAGCTCCGGCAAGTTCATCTTGCCTTCGTCAAACGTGACGAAAGGGTAAGTTCCGTTTTTCAGCTTCTGTTGAAAATCCGTGGTCAAGAGGTTGATGACCTCTGTATTCCATCGGGAAGAAGTTAGCGAGGAGTTCCAATCAATTGCGAGATCAGAAAGAGTTGGCGGACTGTCGTTGGTCGCATTGAATTCGCGCACGGCATCGGGTGAGGCAGACTTGAGCAATTGCGTGCCTCCCTTGCGCTTCTTGAGCTCCCTTTCTTCCAGGTACTTGCGAAAGGCGTCCTGGGAGAGGTAAGTAATGATGTAGAGCAAATGAAAGAATCTTACATGTAAGTGATTTTTTTTCCCCCTTTTCCCCGATTTCTTCCTGCGTTTTGAAGGGGTATCAGTTTCAGTATCTGCGTCACTTCCATCATCCGGCTCAGTGTCATTGGCACTGCATACTTGGATAGATGCCCCCTGAACAGATGCGGCAGTTGGAGTCCCGATGGATTCTGTGATGCGTCTAATGCAAGCTTCTACCACAAGTTTCACTGTGGGTTCGATAATGTGGAGTGTTGCCTGACTGAGACGTTCTGCAAGTAGACAGTCAATCATGCTTTCAAGTTGCACTGGCAAAGGAAATGGCCTTGGGGGGATAGCTCTTCCACCTGCGCCTGCAGGGCCGGAAGCACTGGACATTTCGGGGGTAGCGGGAGAATGAAATTGTGTGTCGGGCATGTCAATATCGGATTGGACGCCAGTCGGGGGGAGATAGCCCTCATTAGAGGAATTGGAGTGGGTTCCTATGGTGGGTTCACGTATTTTGGGATTGGGGTTAATCACGGTAGGTGGAGTTGGGTTTTCTAGAGGAGACCGACCACCGATCCCAGGAATGAAGGACTGAGCGTCTGTTACCGCGGCGCGGTTAGGTACACGAGTTAGTATGACAATGCGAGTTGGAACAAAGTTCTAACCTCGCTCGAGGGACCTTGGACGAAATCCTTAAGGGAGTCAGCACAATGAAACACTTGGCAAAAGCAGGAGAGAATACATACCTTCCAGGTGGGTCTTCTGAGGACTCCTTGAGCAGTTATTGTGTCTTTGGTGGGGGACTAGACTGATATCTTGAGGTCGATCCCACGACCCCTGCTCGGGGGACCTTGGACGAAGTCCTTAAAGGAGTAAGCACGACGAAACGTTGGCAAAAGCGAGTGAAAATACTTACCTTCTGGGCGGGTCCTCTGAGGACTCCTTGAGCGACTATTATATTTCCGATAAGGGATCGGACTAATATCTCGAGATCGACCCCGCGTCCGTCTAGAGGAAGGAGAATCAGTGTCTAGCGTCGTCACCGCTGTGGTTGCGTGGGATGGTGTTAATGGGGCGTCGACACCATCGACACCATCCGCTGTACAGGAAGAGCTATGGGCAGAGGTCTGAGGATGCAAGATAAATACAGGTTTTAAAGCGCAGTTGAGTCAAACTCACCATTGGCAAGGTGCTAGAGTGAGTTTCATCACCAAACACGTGAACAACTCGCAAACTGCGGGGAGGACGTAGTGTTGCGGCATCCGCATCGGCGCTGGGGGAGGATGCGCTACTGGGGGCTACAGGGGGGCTCCCACTAACGGAGGAGAAAGGAGGCTGAACTGGAGAGGTGGGAGAGGCTTGGATATTGGAAGGATGCTCGGCGCTGGGGGTTGATATGCTACTGGGGGCTACAGGGAGGCTTCCACTAACAGAAGAGAAAGCAGGCTGAGCCCGAGAGAAGGGAGAAACTTGGATATCGGAAGGGTGTTCATCCATGGTCGAGGTTGGGCCAGGTCCAGCAGGGACCGATATGATGTCCCGACGTGCAGAATTGTCATCGGTTTGTCTACGACCTTGAAATCGGTAATAGGGGGTGTACGGACAGGGCTGAGAGGGATTTGCAGCTGCCTCCGATTGGGCACGAACTTCCGTGCGGTGCTCAGAAGTAGTGGGTGCCCTCTGCGTAGTGATTGCTTGAAACTTGCACCTAGAAAATTGGACAGCCTGCGAGTTCGAGTTTGGCTGATATAGATGACCCGGGATAGAAAAGACTAAGTACCGTATTCTGTATTTTGGATAAAGTGTTGAGGGCAGTTGACAGCTGGCTATCTGAGCTAGCATACGGGGGTTGCGATGACATGAGAGCTGTGTTATCAGAGTCCTCTGTAGCTTTAAATAAGTCACACAATAAGACAAACCTAACGAGTACCCACAGTGATATCATCGAAGGAAATGCTATTGTATCCACCTAAACATGGGAGGGTTGAGTAGAGACAAAAAGATTATGATGACATACGCACCAGGCACGAATTTTGCGATGGACGAGTGGACTCGGATGCCAAGGTGATGAGTAATGGAACTTTATGCTGTCACTTTAACGCTTCGTGCACTCACTAGCAACGAGTTTAAGTTTGTGGTTTTTGTTCCCATATGCTGCCACTTTAACGCTTCGTGCATCACTAGCAACGAGTTAAAGTTTATGGTTTTTGTTCCAGTGACATTAGCTAGCTAACTAAATAATACAAGATTCTACAAGACACACGGTTCTACGGAGCGTCACATCTCAAATGAGTGGGTGATGAGCGGGTGAGTGGGGAAGATGATGGTGGAAAGTGAAAGCTTATCTGTGTGAAAGCCCCGGCCTCAAATAGTGAACGACGAATTCCGGCACGTGACGTTCTCAATTTGGACTGTGGTTGGATTCCTCCGGCGGAGCGCCATTCACTATTTGGGGCACTGCTCAGCCACTCCGGCACTTCTTTCCGCTTCCACTCAGTA
>JBBPRV010000968.1:0-12894 GCA_038093235.1 Boletus harrisonii | reverse complement strand
CTCTCCATTCCTCGCGTTCCAGATGGTCTCTTTTTGCGCAGGTCCGCTACAACCATCTCACTGACCGAGCCTGGTCGCGTGCCAACTTCATCGCACGTCCTCTCTCCCGTCCGTGGCACGGAAACTTGCAACCCGCCATCGCCTTGTCCGTTTCTACGTTATTAGTCGCTGCTGGCCGTGTTCTCTATTCCTACGCTGTACAAGACACTTCTGATGCATCCCCATCTCGCATCGTCTTCGATTGTTCATATGCCTTCAATCTTGGTCGCGGTACAGTCCAACCCGACATCACTAGCGTCGCATTTTTCCCTGATACTGGTCAAGACCGTACAGCCTTTCTCGGATTCGCGGACGGCTCCGTCGAGCAGCTCCGTCTTCCTCCCTACCAGGAACCCCACAATAGACAACGCGTCGACATTGAACGTGCACCACAAAGTATTCTCCAACATCACGGCACAAATGTCGTACAGAGCATATCCTGCTCCTCTCATACACTTCTCTCCCTCTCCCAATGGGGTTCAGTCTTCCTCACTAACCTCGTCTCCAATTCCCTATCTTCCACGTCCGTCAACTTGTGCACTCGGAGTTGGACAAGCCACCTTTGCATGTCTTCCTCCTCGTCATACGCCGTATTCGGCACCACGTCCTCTTCACCACTTTCCCTTTACTATATTGCCCCTCACGGTTTCTCTCCCACTCCGTCAATCGCCCTCCAGTCCCAGAAGAACCGCCCCTCAGCGGTGTACGGCGTCACGTGTGCTCCGCCCTCTTCGCCTCTCGGTCCTTCCGAACAAATTGTCGTCTCGGGATGGTACGACGGTTCAGTCCGCATATACGACCTCCGTGTCTCCCACCACTCACGGCACCTTCCAACTCCCAGTTCGGCCTCGTCGTCGTCTTCACCACCATCACTCCTCCCCGTCCTTACCCTGCGAGATCCTTGGTCACCCGAGCCCATATACGCTGTCTCTTGCGGCGGCGGCAGTGCTAGTTTCGTTGCCGCCGGAACGGCCCGACATAGCGTTGTTGCCTTCTGGGATGTCCGTCAGCCGTCGCGAGGCTGGAGCGTACATGCTCCCGGAAACGATTCATCTCCTGTATATTCGATTGTTCTCGAGAGCTCGAGACTCTTCGGGGCAACTCAGAGTCGGCCATTCGTCTATGATTTTGGTCCTGGGGTAATGACGGATACTTACCCTTTGATCACCCCTACTGGCCCGAACAATGTCGCCGGTAGAAGAGGGATTACAGAAGATAGGCTAAAGCTGGATAGAAACGGAATCGGATATCACGTTTCAAAGTATTCCCATCGTCGGACGGGCATTTTCTAGATTGATTATAGCCATTCCGTGGATTACAGCACTTGGCTCCTGCTTGGGCAAGCAGCTCCCTTAGTCAGTTGGATCATACGGTATGTTCTATGAACTCCTGACCCCTCGCCCTCAGAGGTCGAAGGTAGCGTTGGCTAAAATACCTAGCATCTATTCATCCTGGTGCTTGTGACCTACAAACACATTTTCCTATACACACTGCGCGACTGATTGCTCGTCATTGGAGATGTCCCACTTGTGGTGCATGCACGATTGGAACAACCCTCGACTCGCCCCCTAACGTCCCTCGTACAGGCATCGGTCCTCGGATGGGATTCTCACCAGCTCGGTGCCTCTGTCTACCGTCGATGAATACTAATCGCTTCTGTAGTGGGTCCACGAGTCATCAACGAGTATTCTTGAGGAAATGAGAATGATGACTTGCCCTTCCGTCCCTCCTCTCGACATTAACCCCTCGTTCTCTAAAGTGCTCCTCGTAGTGACTCGTCACCATACATGAGAATCCTCGGAGGACTTTCTCGTCGTATGCCGCGTTCCTCCATTGCTTTTGCTGAATATACTCAACAATTTCCACGGGGATCCCTCTTCCTTGTTCTTCCGTGAGGTCGTGTAGGTCAATCTGGTAATTGCACTCCCGCAAGGGACACCACCATCGACCATCTACGTCTGGTAAGAAGGGCGGAAGCTGCAGCTGCCATGGTATTTGATCCAGCGCCTCCTCCTCTGCAAGCTGGTGGTCCGAATCATTCTCCTCCGCGTCTGATGGCTCTGAGAAATCTGATACGTATTCTGCACCACCTGGAACATCTCCCTCACTTCCAGAACCAGATGAAAAGCCCGGGTCGGTTTTGCGGTTTGACCTGGCTTGTGCGAGCTGGATCTTCCGGACTACAGTCCTGTTCGCTTTGCCAATCACCGGGTTTTCCCTGACTAACTTGTCGAGTTCATCCTCGCGCCTCTCATCTTCTTCAGAGGATGATTCTTCTTCTTCCTGCCCTTCAGGCCAACCCCACCTCACCCCTCGCCTATCAGCCTCTTTCCTTTGCTTCCGCACCTCTTTCGCGAACCCCATCCAGGACGTGATGTCAAACAACTGCCTCCTCTTCACCTCGTTGTTCGTGATGAACCACTCAGCCTGTGCAGCGAATAAACCCAGTATCTCACTCATGTGAGGCTTGAGAAGGTGACGCGGTATTACCGTCTTCCCCGTTTCGTCGACATCCGTATCTTGCTCGTCGCAAATGAGCCGTCGATGTCTGTCCTCGGGCGGACACGCAAACCCCGCAATGTATTTTTCGACAAACCATCTCGGTGTTCGCTTCTTCGGGGGAACGTACGGATGTCGTTTGCTGATTTTGTCCATGAGCGCAAGAAGTCGCCATCGCCAAAAGAAATTTTCAGAACCTGAATAGGTTTCCACGTCCATGGTGGCTATCTGGTAATTACGGTTGCTAGCGAACGTTGAGCGACTATGTACACGTCAGCGATATCATACCACACACTCACTGAGCTTTCGAGCTCCACAGCAGTCCATTTGGTACACGGGAAGCTGTTATAATGTCCAGCATCAATACGTGCGCGCCCCATTCCAACAGCATCGATGACACGTACAATGCATGTAATTCGCTGGCATGTTCTTCTCACCCTGAATCAGAACCGTGAGCATCGTGTCCCCATCTTTTCGCGCGGCATCGTTTGACTTCGTGAGCTGCCTATTCTCGAAGAGATTTTCCAACGTCAACTGTGGGACCCGCTCTCCGAGTCGCAACGCACGTTCCTTTGCGCGTAGATTGAGCTCGGTCTCGATGGTCCTGAGCCCAAACTCGGAGAGCCAGTCGGGATTGGCGATCTTCAGGATTCCACGGAATCGAAACTTGCGATCGTCATGTCCCTCCAAAGGACGTTCGGACTCGTCAAGGCTGACAAGAACAAAAAGTCGTCAGAACCGGGTAGTCCGGACAGAAAAGCGATCGTAGTCGTACCCGGTGACATGACCGTCGTGTTCGAGGATGAACGAGTACAGGACGAGTTGAGTGACGCCTTTCATCTGACATGCTGTTTCATGTAGAACATCGCGGTCGTGATATGGTCCTAAAGGCTTCTGCAGAATGTCTTCAAGGACCCTGCTATTGACCATACTAATTTCTCGTATCCGGTTTGCGAGAGAGGGGGATCTAATGATAATCTGAGGTTGACTTTGGTTCAACTATTAATGGAAACGGAGGCTGATCCTGTGCAACATAATTCAAGTCTCTCGTTACGGAGCTGGTGTTTGATTAATAGTTACTAGCTACTTCCGTGCACGTGTACAAGACAGAAACAGTTGTAATAGCAAATGATAGACCAAAGTATGCAATAAGTCGATGTTCAATGAGATGTCGATGGGAAGTGATATCCTTCAAGGAATTAGGTAGATGGACGACAAAAGCCAAGGGAAGAGGCAAACCGAAGCTACGTCATAAACAGAACAACAACCAGAAAGTCGAAGATGAGATATCTGACAGCCCAGAGAGCTGTCGAGAGAAAAGCGAAAATAGTAATGTCCCAGACGTTTAGGCAGATGTGGGCTGTTGCGCCTGCGAACGTGTTGCCCAATTAAAGAGGTGACGCATATCGCTTGAAGGCGGAGTATCAGCCGGCTGCTTGGGTTCGACAAGCAGACTTTGTGCCATTCCCGCGGTCAGTTCAGCGGCGGTTCAACGATAGCTGGAGACGCACCTCCTCCTATATAGGTCTTGAAGATCGCCGTGGTGCTTAGAGTTCTCGAAAGCAACATTCAGATACTCCTGGACTTCGGGGATCTTCTTGAGATTGTAAGGCACTTGGAAGCGCTGCATATCTATCAATGAAATCAATAACTCAGCATCGTTTAAATGGTGGAGACAAGTTGACCTTGAACAATACGAGCCAGTTTATGGTACTTGTTGAAGTTCAGTAATTTTTTGCCTGGCGCCAAAGGTGAATCTCGGTACGCAGGATTACCCTCTCGACAAAACGTAACGTCTGTCAGATAAAGTCCTGTTCAGGCGACACAGTGAGTACATAGGGCTTTGTCCTGTAAGCGGTTAACCTCACCCAAAAAGGGTACGGCAGGCGGTGGGATATTCCGAAGTTTACTGCGATACTCATGGTAGTTGCGACTATGATCCGCCAGTCGTCGCAACGCCTCCAACTGCAGCTTGTTCTTCTGGGGAACGCCCTGAAAACCACTCAGCACACAAAAAATCGACGTCTCAGAAACTCGACTCACAAGCCACGTCTGATGCAAGCGAGAGATAGTCGAGGAGTCCAGTGCTGCAAGAATCGAGCGGGGAGTGCTAAAATTGTGTAACGATGTACATCGCTATATACGCAATTCAGTCTGATATCAACAAATCTCAACAAGACCACTTACGTCCGCAACCTTGATGAAAAATTTCACCAAGAACGTCCGTTTTTTGATATCATGTTCGTTTAGAATGTTCTCGGCAACCCAGCCCGTGATGACCGTGCTCAATGAGGACACCGCCCTAACATTCACAGGTGGTTTTAATCCCTCCTGCCCTGTCTCCAGTACTTCTTCAGGTTGGATTGCACAGTAGAGATCACACTCCATGATCGTCAGCTGCCTTGCTAGCTCCAGGGCGTCAAATTCGGTAACGGTGACGGAGTCGAAATTCTTGTTCCGTAAATTCGAGAGCAATGTCTTGGTCATCATAGGCCGAGGGATCTCGGAAGGGGGGAAAGATGGTGGATTGATAGACATCCCTGGGTCACGAGCTCGCTCACTCTTCGGACTGATTAAATTCGTGTTCGCATCCTGGCGAATGGCAATGAGGTCAAGAATACGCTGGGATGGTCCCGGGAAGTACTGCTGTAGCGCTTCACGAGTGAAGGATTCCAAGTGTCGGAGAACCACATCATCTACGCCCGATCGCCAGTACATTTCCAGCCAGGTCTTGACAAAGTTGGACACGCGAAGGCGGATAGGAATACCTTTGTACTGTTGCCACCGAAGCATATCTTCCTCCGAAAGATCGGCGGGAGGCATGACATTGTATCGATGAATAAGAGCCTGAACGAGTTCCATTGGCGTTGAGAACAGCCGGAACGTCAAGAAGAACACGGCAGAGAAAGCCGGATCGACAATGCTATCATGGGGTATCATCTTCTCGACGAGCACCCCCAAAGATGCAGCGACAAGGTGACCATCGGCATTGTAAATGACATCCTCGACCGAGTGGTCACGGCCCAGAGGGTCACGCTTAACATCAAGGGTAACAGGTGACACTCCGCCTTGCACAAGCTCGTCTTCTAGGGCGTCCACGGCCTCCTGGACGGTTCGAACGCCTCCAGAACCAACGTTAGTCAAGTTCGGATAAGGTGAAGGTGAAGTCACGTCATCCGATACGGGTGGGTCGGGGTTTGAACACGACATATCCTGTTCATCTAGAGAGGTAGGTGCAGTATCCTGCGAGCTATCAGATGATTTTGAATGGCCGGTGAGAACCGATGAATCCGAAAACGTTTCCTGGATCCGTGTCAGAGTCTTTGGCACATGGTTCGTTGGGGCTTGACCCTGTACGGTGACATCGTCCTCACCGATGCTGCTTCGATATGACTGGTGCAGGGAAGACCCAGTGCGCTGGTTTCGCGAAAACCTACTCGGTGTGAATGGGGCAGGACTCGAGTCCGACCTCACTGGAACTTGGATGACGAATTGCTGTTCCGTTGAGGTTCGGCTCAAACATATCTTGACCGCGGAAACACAGTCGGCACCAGCTCTGCAAGCACCAGTGGCTGAACGGATCAATGATGCCTTCTCTGCTTCCTCCGTAACATCCGGCGAAAGAGGGACCATAAGAAGTCGAACAGACTCTGCAAGCGAACTTGTCACATTATACAGTCCCTCCTTCGCTGCTTTAAGATTGCCAATTTTGTTCTTGGGAATGTCCGGGTGCCGCATGACCGCTTCGACAATAGTAAGGAGTTTGCAAACCATCTCGACGATCTCTCGCACCAGTTCATACATGTGGCCTGTACTGGACGCGTGAGACGAGCGAGAATGAGAGTGTGCGTGACCAATAAAAGCGGCGATGGTTGAGAGGTATTGATCTTGGGTATATTTGAGCGCGTCCATAACTTCCGCAGAAGTGGAAGGCCCGGAGGGGAAAGACGATAATATTGGGGGTCTGGGTGACTCGGCAGAAGAAAACGACGAAAACGAGGAAGTACTGCTTATCGACGGCATGGCTGGTTTGTGGCGATTAGTGGCTTCGTAAGCGAAGTACTGCTCTTTCCTCGCGCGGGCGACGACCGTTTGGCGAGGGAGTAAGGGAGCAACAGAGGAATTTGAATCTCGGTATGATGGTATTTTGCGCTGAGATCGGAGGTCACCGAGACTTTTGGTGCGAAAAGCTGTCCTGGCAGGACCCGTCGTTTCGTAGTCCTCTAACTTGGGATTTCTCAAACCAAACAGTTCACCTGAAAGCTGGATAGTTTCTGGTAGCGGGATTGAAAATCTCGTCATCGGGTCAGGAGAGCCGCGTTCGAGTTGTAAGTGTGTCGACGTGACGCTGTCAGTAGGCGAAGACTGTCCCCTTTCCGGGAGTTCAATCCCGCACTGTACGGCCACTGCTAAAAACCGCCGTACTTGAGAGAACACTTGACCGCCAAGCTTGAGCATCCCCTCAATCTCTGCATCGCGAGCGTCTTCGTCGCATGTCTCATCCGAGGCTCTTCTTGCCTGCGAGACCAATGCAGCCAGAACGGATAAGATTTGTTTTCGTTCAAAGGCCAGCAGGGGGAAGCGCTTTAGCAATGGTGCCTCTCGGGGCAGGCACTCCACAGAGGAGAGGATAAACCGAACGCAGGATATAATGCATGCTGTGGATGGCTGAAAGTGTGTTACGCGATTAGACCTGACCGCACTTTGCAGGAGGGATAGACTCTGCAATAAATTAACCATTAAAGGCGGACAATATGATGCAATGTCAGGACCAAGAGCTTCCGTGACCAAGGGACGATGATCCCTGCGAGACGAGCCGTGCGAGGGGGTAGTAGCCCATGACGCGGTTGATACAGCAGACATTGTGTGTGCGTGACGAGAGGGTTGGCGAAGCTGTGAAAATCGATATCTGAGGTTAACCAACAACTGTGGAAAGCATGCAGCCGCACTCACCGACGGACGAAGCTGGTCCTCCGTCAGAGAGATTACGCGTTCATCGGCACTGACATAATTACTCGGAAACCATCCTCTCTGACCATGTAACTCGCCATCCCACCATCCACTAGGGTCACGATTAAATACACGGATAACCTGACCAGCGCGGAAGGAGAGACACGTCGCGTTTTGTTGTTGAGGGACAAAATCATGGAGAGCCAGTACATACTCGGGTACAGAGGGCTGGACCCGAACTGTTTCGTCTGGCGAAGGGCTGTGTGGACTGCAGTTGGACTGGGAGGTAGGCTGCGATGAATCCGTGGCGGGCTCGGGCAAATGAAGAGACGATGACGACGCAGATGCAGAGGAAGAGGGGCAAGGGGATACGACAGAGATTGAAGAACTTGTGGATGCCGTGGATCCACTGCGCGTGCGCGCGCCATTCGAGCGAGATTGAGAAGGGAGGGTTGAGGCTGTTACGTTTGAGGGACCTGCCGATCTTTTCGGTGCTACAACAACTTCTCGGTATACATCGGTGTTGACGTGAAGACGAGTTGGGACCATTATCAAGATGGTCTAGAAGGGGACCAGGGGGACCAGCTGAGCTGTTTTCAACTCTGTCAACTGTGGCATGACTGCCAAAGGCAAGGTGGCGAGAAACGGCAGCGTACCAAGCGACTGTGATGCGATGGCGGTCTACCACTGGCAGGCGCAGTACGAGATGGCGGGGTGATTGGAGGTGCTGCCAGTGCACGATGTACGGAGGGAGATCGGGGGGAAGAGTACAGAGAAAAGGATAGGAATACAGGGGATAGTCGTGAGTGTCGTCAAGTGCGCTGGCAGCGACCAAATGGGCGCTGTCGAGTCCAACGTATGTCGGACGGGTTGCCCGGCGAAGAGATTGTTCCACAATAACACACCAAAACACGTTCCAGCTAAATTAAAATCTCGTACAAAACCGTCTCACTGTGTACCAACCACCGACAATGACAATGAATGTTCCAACTATCGCTGCGCCAATGTACCCAGTGTTCTCATTGGCCTTTGCAACCCGCTCCGTTCAGCATCATCCCCATCACACGTGCCATCCTCGACTCACCTGTGCCCAACCCCTCCACCACATTCCTGCCAGTCCACCGCCGTCAGAAGCAGATGCTGCCACTTGACATTTGCCACAATTTTCCCCAATCAGTCCCATAATCTCTATGAGTGAAATGCTACGAAGGATCAGTCCTGTCATTGGCCAAACTGCAACTTCATTCACTGACCTAAATGCAAGCAAAATACTCATTGTCGTCAGGGTAATGCTGAGCTCCGACATCGTGCCCCGCTTGACCAATACCATGCGGTCACAGTGTTCCCGCCTCGCTGCATCGCTGTCGCTGTCGTGCGCCGCGTTGTCCACCGTCCTGCTCTCGGTTTCAATTGCATTGCACGGCTGATTGGCGGGGACTACGTCGTTTGCCGTCGCTGGGGATGCTTCCACTGTTCTTTCCTTGGTCAAAGATACCTCGCCATGCGTGTTCACCGATCGCGCGTTGCTGGTTCTCGAAGGGGAACTGCTGGGCTCGAAAATCCTCCATGAGTGGCCTGCGAATCCGGTGTACGAATAGAGCATCAGTATGGAATCGACTGAGTCCACCAAGGTCATTCCCGCCGTGAATAATAACTTTCTACGTGCATGAATCACACCGGCAATGGAAAGAGGTAGGGAGACCTCACAGGCAAGATGACGACATCTGAGGGGGAAATCCGCGTGTTGGCCCCGCTGTCTCGTGCCAATGCAGAGATGGCGAGTAGGGCGATTGAAGATGCAGTATCGAACCCTATGTAACAAGGAAATCAGGACTCCACACCCAGAAGGGACAATACAAGGTTCACCTAGGCCAAATAACACACCCACAGGGTACATCTACCAACAATCTGGCTTATCAGGTATCCCATAACACTGTTAACTGCTCTGGTGCACCTTCCAAGGACGATTCACGAAGTTGACCAAAGGTCCAAGCAGTCGCATCATCAGCATGTTCTGGTTCGTGGCAACCTCTGGATCCGTCCCTCCGTGCTCCGAATGTCGTTTACGTCTCGCCTGTCCATCGGATGATAAGTGCGCAAATCAATGAAGTGGGCGAGGGGTGGACATACCTGACGACGCTGACGCAATATTTTGTAGAGGATGATTGAATTAGCGAGACCGACAATGAACAAGAAAGATCCGCTGATAGCGGTCCCTGTAGGTGGATATATAACAGCGCCGCACGTGGAGTGATGGTACACACCTACTATCGACCCAACGTTACCGACACCATTTAGCTTATTGTAGACGCTCGTGCTGATAACTATAGCGATGTTCTGGTCGCAGGTACGTTGAGAAGAGGTCCGGAAATGGATCAGATTTTGAAGAACATACAACAGCGATCACAATTGTACTGTGTCCAAGAGAAAA
Source organism: Boletus harrisonii (assembly GCA_038093235.1). Classification (NCBI taxonomy): domain Eukaryota; kingdom Fungi; phylum Basidiomycota; class Agaricomycetes; order Boletales; family Boletaceae; genus Boletus; species Boletus harrisonii. The sequence goes on along the minus strand of JBBPRV010000968.1, from coordinate 2,975 downwards.
GAACAGTCCGCAAGTTATTGCAAGCCGTCCGTGATTGATGAGAGTTCGTGTGGCATTGTCAATAGCACTGAATCCGAGGATCAGCTGCTACTGTCGCGGTCATGAATAACCCGAGGCGGATCGAGATAAGATGCAGCCTACGAATGCACAAAACTGTGGGTCGAATAACCTTATGTGGTCCGCGTCAAGAGCTGTGTGGACTTCAATGACACTCCGGGTTGAACTAGCAAGGTCGTCCTGACCATGCCTCAAGCCAATTGTCTGCATGAACAGGACGAGTCAGCCAAATTGACCAACATAATTAGTTTACATATGTACCCAGGCGAGAATAGCGAGTCCCAAGATTGCGTGCGAGCGCGCTGCAAAGGCCCAGCAGATGGCATTTGCAGCCACTTCAAGGGAGATCAGAAGCAAAGACCGTCCGAAGACAGTGAGTGAAGTGGGTATACCAAAGACAGATGGAAACATCTCGACTATGGTCAGACTGGCTCGCAAATCAAGTGATTGATAAGATAGACATCGACTTTGAATTCAAATCTGGCGGGGACCAGGAGGGTTAGGGCTTATCGGAGTCTGAAACATTTCAAGAACCGCAGAATAAATTCTGAGCGGAGCTTGGGTGGGTTGCAGGTGAATTTGCAGCTGCCGGTGTGCCGCAGGCGCGGCGTGCGATTCAGTTTCTTGTAGAGACTGGTCATTAGCCTAACAAAACGACTCTCGATGTGGTCATCCGTCTGTCATGTGTAAGTCTGACGTCCTGCAGGTCTCTCATTCTGACTTCTCGCATCTGTCCCCAGCACTCACGATGCATATCGAACGATAATACCTCGTCCCGAACATCGCATACCCATACGTCTCCACCATGTTCCTCACCTTCTCTTGCCATTAATCCCTTTCTTCTCGATGGCCTATCTCTCCAGACGTCCAGATACCTTCTACCTGCGGCTGTTGCTCCTACCTCTCGTGGTCTACCTTACGCTCGGAACCTATTTTCGTTTCATGTACACGGAGCCAGAACTCAATCTGCACAACTGGGCACAAGGTGAGGATTTGGTCAGTGTACTGTGCCAGCAGCGTAGCGTAACATGTTACAATTGGATGCGTATCTTGTTCCCATAGGATCCTTTGCCAAGTTGGTCTGTGGCAAAGCTATCGACCTTGCGTGGAGGAGAGATGGAATGCTCAAAGTTGGTGAAACGAAGCCCGGCGTATTGTCTAAATCGTCCTCCATTTGCCATTGCTCTAATGGCAGCTCCGATGGTGGCGCCTCATCTGTCGACGGCAAAGAGATTCCTTCGTATACAGCGCCACCAAGAAACTCACCATTACCACCTTGGCTCTACGACACATTCGAAGTGGCGTTCACCTTCCGCGGACTGGGGTGGCAGTTTGGCGCCGACTTGTATGTTCCAAGAGATCCACGGCCCTCCGATCGCTCTGCCTTCCTATGTGTTACTGCCATATCTACGCTCAAACACTTTCTCATTTTGGATACCTTGGAATCTCTCATCAAACTAGTACCAGATGTCGGTTCGCCTCACGGAGGAACGATATTCAAACATAACCTACCAATCCTACCACGATACATCCTTTCCACCGCAATCCACCTTGCCACGGGAATGTTTCTCATGGCTGGTTTTGAAGTCGTACATGGTTGCAGTACCTTGCTTGCTCTCGTAGCATTCTCTAGCTCTCCGGAAATGTGGCCTCCGCTCATGGATAATCCTTGGATCTCTGACTCTCTACACATCTTCTGGGCTAAACGATGGCACCAGGTGCTTCGCCAGACATTCTTTGTATACGGAGGCCTTCTCGGTAAACGGCTTGGCGGAAGTATTGGAATGTTGTTCGGAACATTCTTTGCTTCGGGAATGTACCACGAATGCTCGGCATATATGCTTGGGAGAGGTTTCAGCTGGCATGTAGTGCTGTTCTTCACGTCACAAGCACTGTTACTTTTACTAGAGAAACTGTGGCGTCATACCACTGGGAAGAGGGTGGGTGGAATATATGGAAGGCTATGGGTATATTTCTGCATTTTTGTGATGGCCCAACCATTAGGTACGTACGTCGGATGTTCAAATTACTGCCTCCTTTTTTCATTGTCATTCCGCAGTGGATTCATGGCACAGCAGAGGTCTTGGTGGCGGTCTGATGATTCCACCCTGGATCAGCCCCGCTAGGCAGCTTTTCATTCCACTACTGCGACGTGTCGAGGAGGCAGTTGGTTTTGGACCGCTCTCAGCATTTCAAGCGTTCCTTGGTGGATAGTCCAGGGTATTTGACCCTGCGGATCCCCAAATGGTCTCACCTGCTAATTGTAGCACCCGTCCTAGTATGGAGGCTTTTGCTCGTCATAACCTATGATAGAAGTAAGTTGTTCCCCTGACTGCCTTTGTGGGCAATTCCTGCGTTTGGTATACTCGACCACATATGACATACCACAATCCACCATTTATCAAACCCAGTATCAGCTGCCACCATCCAGTTTACTTTCATGGCTCAGTCGTTACTTCGAGAAGTCATGGATCTCCGAGTTCCCTCCGATTCTTCAGCAAACGTGGTGCTCGTGCATTTCCGCTAAATCAATAACTGATCGATGACCGGTATAGCCGGCACACATGGTTGATTGTTAATTCGGCCAGCCATTCACCTCACTCCCACTCGGGCATCTCGTTCCCTTCTATTGAAATGAAATCGGTGCATTCACCATTCCTGTCTACCGTAACATGCGAGTCTCCGCACCGCGAATCTCTTCGGGACAATTAAAGTGGCAGTCTTTTAGGGAGCTAGCCGGGGTGGCGCATGCAAAGTACAGAATCCGATGGCAGAAAATAGAAATAGACGTCGATTCATTCCGGGACAGTGTGATCACTGTTATCGTGGAGAGCACGAGAAGGGAAGTCTCTCCTCTCTTGCTGTCCAAAGGGGCCCATCAACACCACCATGCCCGGGTCCCTGGAGGCGCGGGGCCC
>JBBPRV010000967.1:0-12896 GCA_038093235.1 Boletus harrisonii | reverse complement strand
CTCCTTGATGAAGAAGAACACCCCTTGGCAACGGTTACCAGATCATGAGGCTTCCTTTCAAAAACTCAAGGATGCTTTCCTTCGTCGGCCAGTATCGTGATACTCCAACACCGACCATCCGTTCTTTGTGATGACGGATGCTTCCCTGTGTGCCTCAGGTGCCATCCTGATGCAAAAAGATGGCAATGGTGATCTCCATTCCTGCACCTATTACTCCAAGATGTTCGCTCCCACTGAGTGAAATTACAATATCTATGACTGTAAGCTTCTCGCCATCATACAAGCTCTTCAGGAATGGAGACAATACCTCACAGGCACTCATCACCCTGTTACGGTGATCACAGATCATAGGAACTTGACCTACTTCAAGTTTCCTCAGAATCTCTCTTGCCAACAGGCTTGCTGGTCAATGTTCTTGCAGGACTTCGATCTCTGTTGGGACAATCAGCCTGGCTCTGCCATGGGTCCCACAGATGCGCTCTCCCATCAGGATGTTGTCAATATATCTGCCGACAACACCGAAATCACTCTCCTCCCCAACTCTCCCATCACCATGGACGTCTCTGATGTCATCATTGGGCAAATGGACGTTCTCATTGCTGAGAAGATTGCCAACAACACCACCAACAATCTCCTTGTCACTGATGCCATTAAAGCCTTAACTGAAGGCAACTCGCTCTCTACATTCCCGAGCCCACCCGGCAAGACCTTGTTCGGTCCCTCTATGATTTGCCCACTGGGGGTCATGGAGGGTATTTCCGCACTGTTCACCTGGTACAGTGTGATTATTGGTGGCCTGGTCTGACCACCTTTGTTCGCCGCTTTGTCGCTGGTTGCGCTATTTGTCAAGCCATTAAGGTCAACACTCATCTGGTGTGATATCCTTCTAAATAGAGAAGGTGGTACAATTGTGAAATAATCGTGAGAACGAATGGTACAATGCGCAGTAATGAGAGATAAAGGCCATTGGCTATTAGCCGTGATGGCATGATAATCGCATCATATGACACCATCTGGATAAGAATAGAAATGGTGTCATAATTATGTCATAAAGGTCTAGAACTTGTGACGTCATGGGTCTAGAATGTATTAGTAATCATGAAAAGCGACCCGGACAAGATAAGATAATAATTATCGAATCATAGATTCTCAATACTCCACCTTGCTATTCATGATAAAGATGTATAGCGGGAAAGGGTTAGACGTTTCCTATTGTCTTCGAAGTGTTGCCAGGTTAGATTCTTGGTAAAGATATCTGCAACCTGTTCGTTCGTGGGAATATAATAGAGTTTAATTTTCCATCAGTAACACATTCTCGGATATAATGTTCTGGAATTTCAATGTGTTTTGAACGACCTTCTTGAGCGGGATTAGAAGCAAGAAACATGGCACCTTGATTATCGCATAGAAGCAGAATTGTCTTGAGATTAAATCTCAACTCCGAAAGAAGTATTTGGATCCAGGACAATTGTTTTGCAGCTTCTGTCATGCCAACATATTCTGCTTCAGTAGAAGACAACGTAATCTTCCGTTGATGGCCGAAAGGGAACTGCGGTTTACGGCCCTCGTACATGCGATTCTCGGGCGCGGTGGACATGTGTTGTTACCCGTATTTGCTCTCGGGACGGCGCAGGAGCTGTTGCTCGTCTTGGAGTCGTACTGGGAAGACCATCCTGATTTGCATTCCGTCCCGATCTATTATACGTCCAGTCTTGCACGAAAGTGCATGGCTGTGTATCAGACCCATATACATGCGATGAACGCCAACATCCGATCGCGGTTTGCAAAGAGGGACAATCCCTTTGTGTTCAAGTGGGTGCCTCGGCCAGCTCACGTATTGTATTCAGAGATCTTTGTAGACATGTCTCGAGTGTTCCCTCGCGGCGGGACTGGATGCGGGACATTGCTCAAGGCTCTCCATGTGTCGTACTTGCGAGTCCCGGGTTCATGGACTCTGGTAGCAGCCGAGAACTACTTGAACTCTGGGCCCCGGATCCTCGGAACGGTCTCATCGTTACCGGGTACTCTATCGAAGGTACCTTGGCCAAGGTAAGTGGTCTTCGTAGTCGTACAACGGTCGTAGTAGCTGTTAGAACGTGTATTTTACTTGTAACGCAACGTATATTCTTTGACTCTGTTGGAGTGACCCGGAATTACCCATCTTACCCCACTGATCCACAGAGCCTCGTCAACGAGCCCGAGGAAATCCCGTCTTTGAAGGGTGGACGAATCCCGTGTAGGATCTCGATCGACAGTGTATCGTTCAGTGCCCACGTCGACTGCTCTCAGAACTCGGAATTCATTGAACTCGTCGACCCAGAGCATGTGGCAAGTGAACCATTGTTCGCAAGGGAATCGTAGAGTAACGTCTTTGGTAGGTCTTGGTTCACGGGGAAAAATCCACTATGGGTCGTTTGCGCACAGTTATGGAGGCTCGGTATGAGGATCGAGGTATCGACCGCAAGGTTTACACTCCTGGGAATCTCGAGACATTGGAACTCTCGATCCGACATGAGCGCATCGCCAAGGTCCGCTTTTTCCCTAATGGTTCTATGGTGTTTGACAAGGTATATTTGTGCCAGGTTATCGGGAAGCTTGCTACGGATGGACCAAAGGAAGGTGACGTCTTGTCTGGCTTGTTCGTTGCAAATGATTACTCCTATATACTCCTGGATGCGCAGGAGCTAGATAAATTTGTAGGCTTGCCCGTCCCTGTCGTGACGCAGAAACAGAGGCTCGTGATAGGGGTCGCATGGGGGTTGGTGCGATGGCACCTGGAGGGAATGTTTGGAAGAGTCGAGGAGCGAGTGGACAGTGACCTGGTGAAAACGATCCGGGTTTGTGTTCGCGAACTTGACGGGAACGTTGGCTGATGGCGAGCAAGGTGATGAACGCGGTGGACGTGAAGCACACGGGGGGGGAGCAAGTGACGGTGGAATGGGAGTCGAACGGGGAGAATGACATGATCGCTGATGCGACGGTGGGATTGTTGGCGAGTGTAGACAAGAGCGCGGCATCGGCCAAGTGCTGTTCCGGTGATGGAGTGACGTCACGAGACTTGCACGCGCATGTCCATGCAGACGCGCGCGTGGGGCCATGGCAGCAGAAGATGGCGTTGTTCCTAGAGGCCCACTTTGGCGTTGTGGAGCAGTACTCGGAGCCGGGCCACGACCCCATGTTGGTCGTTCGTGTCGACGGGGAGGAAGCGCGCGTCAATTTGATGTCGTCGGTAAGTGACCTTTATAGTTAGGGCGGGTGCATGTGCTGATGGGGACAGGTGGTGATTTGCGAGAGTGAGAGGCTTAGAGGGCGCATCGGGTCGGTCGTTGACATGGCTGGGTTGACTGTGCGGCCGCTGTGCGAGTACGTTGTGTAGAACAATGGGGAGGGTGTTTGTATGTATTTGTATCCCGCTGTGCGGTGCATGCGAGGCGGATCGAACACGAACACGAACCATACTTTGTGCTGCGATACCTTTGTTTTATCATGTCTTTCGCCGACCCTCCCTCAGACTCCCTCAGACCAATCCTCCTCCGTTCTAGCACGCCTGGTTTGTCCCACTTGCCTCGTCACTCATCCGAACACTCACCCTTCTTTTCTCGTAGCTCCGAACGAGAAAGGTATATCCTCCATATCTCACTTATCATCCACTCCCTGACCCTGCTTCAAGTCCTACTCTACCTAGAGGGCCTCCGAGAATCACAAACAATCGATTCCCCAAACTCGTCCGGTTTTCCGAACCTCCCCCTTCCCTCGTCGAAGCTTAGCGCTCTTGACAACGATCAGGACTTCGATGATATAAACTCAAACGTGCAAGATGGTCGCAAAACGGAACTCTCCATCGGCCGTCACTCCGCCCTCGTGGGTATCCCTTTTCCTTCCCTTCTTTCCGCGTTCCCGCAGTGTTCAACCACGGCCCATAGCACGAACCTGGTCCGCACGATCCGCCGGGCCCTCACTACGAATCATTTGATTCTGGACCTTCCTTTGGCAACCTTGGCCCGCTCTCGGATCATGCCTCTCACAACGGTGGTCCTCCCTGGCCGAACGCATGGGAGGTACGTTCCGATCCGTTCGGCTTCTTTTCTGGTCACACGTCATATGGACGCCGTTCTCATGACCTCGCTTTCCTAGTCCCAAGTCAATGGTACCGCGTATACCGGTGCCAGAGTCCCTCTGCCCACTTCTGTCGTCTCTCCGGTATCTGCGCCGTTCCAAATCACCGTGGAACCGCCTTCAACCCCCAGCGGTTCAAAGTCACAATCACGTTCCCAGTTGAGCGCAGCCCATTACAAGTCTCAGAAATCCGTGGTTTCCGCTGTCGAGAGCGAGTCTCGCGACACGATCACCGGACGTACAGTACGTCTCATACTACCTACACTTTACTGTGTTTGACGGACTTTCCTCTCGCAAGCAAATGAAGGCCTCGAGCAAGGCTCCAACTGCGCGCAGCACTGCTCCCGAGGAGACGCCTATGTCGCCCTCCCGACGGTCTCGCGCCGGTTCCAAATCACAATCTCAGTCTCGCATTGCCACTGACCTCCCCCCTTTGCCACCCAGTACATTGCTGAGTCCGTCTGGACGGACAAGCCAGTTTCCGACATCCCCCCGTTCACGTCATCGTGCACCCAGCATATCTCCCTCTGATTCGCCAAGTCAGGCACCCTTGAAGGCGATGCGCAAACTTCTCGAGAAAGAAGAGAGAGAAAAGGGCCGCTCAGTCGTCAGCACGTCCCGGGTGAACGATGAGGGTGTCGCATCGAAACGCGGCAGCCCTTCGATTATCTCTGGAAGTCCCATGTCACCTTCACATCACAGCAGGCCTTTCTCACCCTACCGTCACGCCGCCACGAACGAGGATCTCTTGCACGCCGCAATCACCGCGGCTACACAGAAGACAGTTTCTCAGGTCGGATCTCAAGTAGCTTCCCAGGTTCATTCACAGGTGAATGGCGGGGGAAGCAAGCTCTCGCATGCTTCGCAGCATACGCGCCTCACCCAACAGTCTCATCATACCCAATTGACGCAGCGTACTCATCAGTCTCGCCAATCTCGTTCTCCACATTCTCAAGCTCCTGGCGACGAGGACGGTGTAGCTACCCCAACACCTTCGCGCCCTCCATCGCCCTCTTTTTCGCTGAACGCAGCTGAAGAGGAGATGGTTGCTCAGGCACTTGCGGCGCGTGGTGCTGGTGATCGTACTTCATATGCGCCGAGTACTTTGGAACCTGAGATCGTGAACTCTCACTTTCATGACATGGACTTGTGTATCCTTCTCCACCAGATGGATGATCTGAGTACCCACGAGGTTGTCAAGAAGGCACTCCGCAAAGCTGTTCGACAGCGTGTGAAGAGGCTGGGAATGAAGTACGATGCCGAGGTATCCATGCTTGCTATCGTTTAAAAGCTTACGACGCTTATCATTCAACTTTTACAGTCGATCAATCAGTATCGCAAGTCGTTCCATGACCACGACCCGAGTGTTCACCTCGACGGAGACTGGGAACCTACGATTCCGGTAGGTATTCTTTAAAATATCAATTCACGTCAATAAATTAACCCCATTATTCAGCAACAGCCTCCCGAGTGGGCCAAGGAACTGATAAATGGAATGATCAAGATGCATGAGCGCCTTGACGTCTTGAGTCCTCAGTCCTTCAATGCATCTATGCCACCTCGCAGCCAGCAATCGTATGCTGAGTCTACCGATTCACGTCAGTACCGTGGCGGGGATACCGAGTACACCGAAGGCGGTGACCAATACGCACAGACGCCACGCACGCAGACTGTCAACATTAACACACAAGTGACGGGCACTTTGGCAGAGTCAATGTACCAGGCTAACGAGACTGAGATGGCTGGTGAGTGCCCACAAGCTAGTCTATGATGGGCATTCTCATGTTGGTTGTTTCGTACAGACGAAGAGTATACCACTGGCGAGAACAGTACCCAGCGATTCGGAACACGCACCCTGATGGAGACACGCGAATATTTGAACGCGGATCGTGACGATTCTCCTGGACAACAATTTCTAGAAGAAGAGTTGTACAAACTGAGAGTAAAGCCCGGAGGAAGTCAGTCCGCGGTCACTCACAAAACATGGGAGGTTGCTCGAGACGACCAAGGGGAGTACGAGGCGGGCCATGGCGCGTTTACTGAGTCCGGCCTGCCAGAGATTCCGGATGGCGGTAACTACACCGAACGCCGAGTCCCATCTCCTCCCTTACCATCTCTCCCACAAGAAGCGAACAGACGGGATCTTGTTCCTTCACACACTTCGCAGTTATGGAACTCTGGGCACGAATCTAACGAAGCGACGCCGCCGCCGTGGCAACGCATTCACCAACGATTGCTCAATTGGGCTATCATCTGGCCATTGGGCGAGATCGATGCGGCCCTCACGAGCACTACTCGAGGACAACAAGTCGATGAGGTCGCTCTCAGCATTTGGTCAACGCAAACGTACAAGCGGTACGTCAGGAGTCGCATGACAGACGTTCCTGGAGGAAAAGTGGATAGACTTTTCGTACCTCCCAACATGGCAGATGCTATCAGCACTGCTGTGTTCAACGGACGACATGGAGATGCTTGTGGAATGCTGAGGGAACTGTGGGCGCCGTTTGGGTTCGATGGTGCTCCGCGGTTGATCGTCGTGTTGGCAAAGCATCGCTCAGACGCGAGTCACTGGGTCGTGCATAGGCAAGTAACCCACGACTCTGCAGTTCTTGCGCCAACGTTTATCCCACAGATTCTCCTTGCCAGATGGTGCATTGACCACATACGATTCCTACCCTGAGCGAACGCTACCCGACGGCCGGGTGAGTTCATCTTTGGATACCTCTCTGAACCTGCTAACGCTAGCTCAGCCCCTCGGTTGGTGGTTCGCAATTCGAGTTGCATGGCCAGGTGCAATCTACGCAAACCCTGATCATCTCATGCAGAAGATGGTCCGCCTCCACCGGCCGATGCAACTCAACATTGACAACTCGGTCGCTGCCGCTGGCATTTGGCGCAACGTGCTGATGGGCTCGCGGGCCGAGCGCAGTCTAGACCTCGAACGCCTCCGCGACCTCATCAATACAGAGGTGAAGAACCTACGGCAACGGAAACTACAAGGAAAATTGTCCATCAGTGCACCCAAGCCACATTACGAGGACATGTAAAACGGTTTTTTTCTTTTTTTTCTCTCTTCTTTTTCTTTTTCCACCCTACGTATGTATGGATCTGTTGTATGTACGAACTATGATCTGATTTCTTTACTTTCCATTTGTTTATTTCACACATTTGCTTACCTTTGCTGAATGACGAACGAGATGTCGATACCTGATACATGTATGCGTACAGTAAAACTAGGTGGTCTGTTTGAACGATTTGATGTTTCGAACCTTCTTTTGGCAGTAGAAAGCACCAATATGCTCTCATATGTACACTGAGGCCGCATTACTGCGACCACGGGGAGAATCCCCCACCCTGGCGCAGCACATCAGACTTGCCGTACCTGTAAGTACCATCCACAACGGCATTCCTTTTGCACGGGAAAGGGTATTCCTTGCACGAATGGACTGGGATGACGCGCGTTTGTACGAGAGCTTCGAAAACCTTATTTTAAGTGGTATGATTTGAGAGAATTGATCCTGGTTCCTATCGAATTTGATTGGGGAGCTGCGCTACGATCACCTTCCTAGTACCCGAACAAAGGACATCGTTCCTTCTTGCTCTCGCCCTCCGTAGAAAGATGGCCTTGGCTTCCGGCGCGACAGTGATACAGGGGAGGAACATGAACCAGATCATCGGGCAATGGTTCGACCTCTCCCTCAAATGCGCAAAGTCGCGGGGCTACAGAGCCGATCATTGGCAACTCATGTTGCTATCTCCCTAGACCTTGCATACTCTCTGCCAACGAGACGATGGAATCTGTCTGGGGAATGAATGATGGCCCAGTAGATGGGTTCTCCAAGGCCAAAAATATAATTGATAGTGTCATATGCATATGTCATTATTCAAGTTCCCTTGAGTCGCGTACATTGTACAAGAGGTCCGCATCACGGTTCAGAGCATCGCGGACGCGTTCTGACCGGTCTTTGGACCATTTCTGGCGCCTTTTCTTCGCAGCCTGCTTGACATCAATGATTTGCTTGCTGGTACTGGACCGAGCTTTGGCGAGATTAGACTTGTGATTGATTTTGCTACCCATGGCCCGTGTGGCAATGGTGGATTGTCAAGTGGTGATTTACTTACGTCAGCCAGGTGAAATCGGCGTCGAGTCGTCGGGAGCCTTTGGGGGATCATTTGCAGAACGTTCGCCGTATCATACAACATTCGACTCGATAGCTGCTACTTTGCTTGTCTTGCCAACTATCTGACACGGCTCCAATATCACAGAAGACACGGTACAAGTTGAAGTAGTCGCGACCTAACGAGATAACAATGGCAGACACTCCCACCCTGAGTGTGACCTTGCTCGGTGCTGGTCAAGAAGTCGGACGTTCTTGTTGTGTACTCCAATACAGAGGAAAAACTATAGTTTGCGATGCTGGGGTTCACCCTGCATACAGCGGAATGGCGTCTCTTCCGTTCGTCGACGAGCTTGACTGGAGCACCGTGGATGCCATTTTGATCACGCAGTACGTTTTAAACTGTCGTCTAGGTCGAACACTAATTCATGACCATATAGCTTCCATCTTGACCATGCTGCTGCACTGACCTACATCATGGAGAAGGTTGGGTTGGATACATCAATCATCTCTTACTCCGGTTGACCTTTTCGCAGACCAATTTCAAGGACGGTAGAGGGAAGGTGTACATGACACATCCAACAAAGGCTGTACACAAATTCATGATGCAAGACTTTGTCCGTATGAGGTTTGTTGTCCGTCTGTGCCTCTCATATACCTCGCATTCAAATGCAAACATTCCAGTTCTTCGTCGTCCGATGCGTTGTTCACACCATTAGAGCTCTCCATGTCGCTCTCTTCCATTATCCCAGTCTCGGCACATCAGTTAATTATCCCGTGTCCGGGTGTTTCGTTCACACCGTATCATGCAGGACACGTGCTGGGAGCCTGTATGTACTTGATTGACATTGCAGGTCTTAGAATTCTCTATACTGGCGACTACTCTCGCGAAGAGGATCGTCACCTGGTGAAAGCAGAGATTCCTCCCATTCGCCCTGACGTACTCATTGTCGAGAGTACGTATGGAGTACAGAGCTTGGAAGGAAGAGAGGAAAAGGAACTGCGGTTTACGAGCCTGGTACACTCTATCATCAGGCGTGGCGGGCATGTTCTGTTGCCCGCGTTCGCTCTGGGCAGAGCACAGGAGCTGCTTCTCATTCTGGACGAATACTGGAAAAAGCACCCCGATCTCCACAATGTCCCAATATACTACGCGTCAAGCCTTGCAAGAAAATGTATGGCTGTTTATCAAACCTATATACATACGATGAACGCAAACATTCGATCGAGGTTTGCGAAACGAGACAATCCGTTTGTTTTCAAGTGAGCTTTGTCGTTAGGATCCTCCCGCACCAAGCTATATCTTTCGTAGACATATCTCTAATCTTCCTCAACCACGGGGATGGGAACGGAAAATAGCCGAAGGCCCTCCGTGTGTTGTGCTTGCCAGCCCGGGATTCCTGCAAACAGGACCTAGTCGTGAGCTACTCGAACTATGGGCTCCAGATCCGAGGAACGGTCTTATTATTACCGGATATTCCATCGAGGGCACACTCGCTCGGGTGAGTGGCAGTTGGAATGGAACTAACTTTCATTGTCTTGCTCGTTCATCGTGTATCGTATTGTCGAAATGTCACATGTTGCTTTCCACCTTAATGTCTGAAGAGTCCAGCTTATCATTGATTCAAAACTGTCTAGGATATCATGACGGAACCTGAAGAGATTATCTCCCTAAAAGGACACTCAATCCCGCGTAAAATTTCCGTGGACTACATTTCCTTCAGCGCACATGTTGATTATTCGCAAAATTCGGAGTTTATCGAGCTGATCAAGGCGCAACATGTTGTGAGTAGTGATCTCAGACATCCAGGGCATCGGTTTAGTGAACACTTTGGGAACCTTCAGGTCCTCGTTCACGGAGAACAAACTGCAATGGGCCGTCTGCGTGCTGCCATGACGGCTCGGTACAAAGATCGAGACGAAGATGTCAAAATTCATACCCCACGGAACTTAGAGACACTCGAGCTCTCGTTCCGTGGCGAACGTGTTGCAAAAGTAAGTCATGACCGCCAGTCGCCTACCTCGCTCGACGGTGCATTCGAAACAGGCTATTGGTACGCTAGCGTCGAAAGCGCCACAGGAGGGAGATATTCTCTCCGGCCTCCTTGTATCAAAAGATTATTCCTATACGCTTCTCGACCCCCGTGACCTCCGAGACTTTGCTGGACTATCGACGACGATCGTGACACAGAGGCAGAGAGTTGTACTTGGCGTCCGCTGGGATTTGGTACGGTGGCATTTAGAAGGAATGTATGGCAGTGTGGAAGAAGGCATGGACAAAAATGGCGTCCCTACGATGAGGGTAAGTCAATTTAGTCCAAGTAGTGCCATCATTAAAACAAGTTCTAGGTCATGGGCGTGGTCGACGTGAAGCACACGGATGAACATGAATTAACGCTGGAATGGGATTCGGGTGCAAGCAACGATATGATCGCCGATTCAACGCTAGCTTTGATTACGGGTATTGACAAGAGTCCGGCATCTGTGAAGCGTACGTGTGAAGCATACCATTCGTTTCTATCGTTAATGACCATTCATAGTCACGACTCAATCATGCTCGCACCCACATCCCCATGCTGACTCTTACTCGGAGTCATCCTACACCCGAATACAACGCCTTGCGTGGTTTTTCGAAGCGCATTTCGGGGAGGTAGAATTGCACATGCCTGAGGAAATGGACCAAGACGACCAAGAAAATGAACAAGGGAGAGATACAAGCCGCGACCCAGCATTGATCGTCCGCGTTGACGATGCTGACGCACACATCAATCTCGTCTCCTTGGTACGCTTTTCTGCACGTTGGGTTGTCGACGCTAATAGAAATACTCGCCTACCTCTAGATCGTGACCAGCTCGAACGAAACCCTGAGGAAACGTGTCGAGGCCGTGCTGGATATGGCGGTGACGACCGTTAGTTCGCTCACCGAATCTTTCCAATCGGGCGCATCGGTGTTGCAGGATGATGCTGTAGTTGGAAAGGAAACTGATCACCTGAACAAGGCGTCAGACTCACCGGAAGATTCGGGCCACTCCGTTGTTCAGGAATCAAAATTGCTTCATACAGAGACGTCAACGTTGGCTGTGATGGATGTGGTTGAGGGCTAACGGTGATACGTGTTGCGGTAGGTTTTACCTGACTTTGGGTAGTTGTGTTGTTGCCGCATCTTATTATTCTGTGTAACTAAGGAAAAAATGCGAAGCAGTCCACCTGATTTTGCTGAACAAGACTAGTGGCATTCTCGTCTGATCATCACTTCATTTGGTTAATTCCGGCCTGATGAGTCGAGCGGGCGGTACTAGCATGGAGAAACACATTTGTCCACCAGGAGATCGGTTTTTCTCGTCACGTTCAGATAATTGTATCACCACATATGTTCGGCGTGGTATCTCAGACGCGTCTGTCGTTTCGTTTCAAGTATCTTTGTTTATTCAAGGGCTAATCACTGGCACTGAACCTGGATGGCTGCATTGGCACGGGGTCCACCAAAGTGGGGGGGACATCACAGCTGACATCTGGCGACGAAAGTACGCCGAAATGATAGAGACCCTCAAGCTAGTCTGGTGACCAGACTACCCTCAAGCGTGGATGCGAAAAAGTATTCTCCTCGAAAACTTCAGTTGCGAGAGAATCAAACTTTCCACCCTCTACCAAAACATTGATACTAAAAATGTATAACAGCACGGAACTCTTCAACTGAAGCAACTGTCAACATACAGCATTCACAGTCCCTTCAAGGTCATAGAGCCGACGATGTTGACTAGCGCTGTCAAACCAACCTTGAATTTGTGAGGCGTGATAGACTCGACGGCCCGGGGAGATCGTGTAGAGACATGTCTGTCACAAGACTGGCTGTGTTCATGCGGAACGTTGAGGAAACACTCATCTAAGCAACCTTTAGATCGCCGCTCTGGGCACGCTCGACGTACGGAAATGGCAATATTAGTCCTGGTACCCCCGACGTAAAGCACCAGCGGTACCCCCTCAGTGAGAACCGAATTGGTCCGAGGCCTGCACGGAGCCGAGCAGGTCGATGTTAAAAATGGTTCGCTTTAACAGTCAATTGTTCGCCTCAGCTCATCTTTCCTCTCCTCGTCCACTAACCACGCTCCCTGGCCATCGCTCTACCAGACTTGCTCACTGACATTGTTTACCGCATTGCGCGCGATACCATGTTACCCGAAAAGTCACCCACTCTGGAGAACGCGAACGGACGCGTTGGCCTCCCTTTACTAACTGATTTCAAAGCTTCTCTCGCCGGCGATGACTCGGATACACTTCCTCTGTACACCAATTCTCGCGTCAGGACCCGTGTGCTCAGCTCATGGAAGCGGCGATTCCTTGTCATTGGCTCCCTCTGCCTCCTCTTGGCTCTTGTTCGCAGTATCCCTCTATCGTGTCTATCATCCACTGGCACCCGTCCCCCCGTGATTACTCGTAATCCCGCTTATTTGATCACCGCAGAGCATGGTGCCGTCGCGGCTGAGAACAAGCGCTGCTCGGACATTGGGGTCGACGTACTAAAGGAAGGAGGGAACGCTGTCGATGCAGCCATCAGTGCTGCGTTTTGTATCGGTGTCGTTAACATGTTCTCGTGAGTCTCCCCATCGCTATCGTACGACAAACTCATCTATTTCATGAAGTTCAGGGATCGGTGGAGGTGGT
>JBBPRV010000966.1:0-12902 GCA_038093235.1 Boletus harrisonii | reverse complement strand
AAGAGATTGTTACGAGGAGGAATTGATACATGGGGATTTCGCTGAGATCCTCACACATTTCATCACCCACCTTTTTGACCCCCTCTTTAGCCGCCCTATCTCCCCCGTGCTGTGCCCGCAGTCTGCAGTCCACAGTCCACAATCTGCAGTCCTGACTCCACCCGATCCTGTTTTGTTCTGCAGTCCTGACTCCACCTGATCCCATTTTGTTCTGCAGGAACCACGGAACTCCGCTTCCTCCATGCTTCTTTCCGTTTCTGCTCCATCCGACTCTTTCTGGCTCTCTCAATTTGGATTCCTCCTGGGTACTTAAGCACCCAGGAATTTTGTTCGTTTCGATAGTTTCTTTGATTTTCTTATGTCTTCTCTCCCTACCGTAGAACGTTCCACTTCTCCTTCTAGCCCCATCATCCCTCTCTCTTCCCTCGCTTGGTTTCCCCTCTGAGAGAGACATGTCATCTTCGCATCGGTCCTCGAAGATCCAGCAGCGCTCCTCCCTATCGAACAAAGTGCGGAGTTCAGGGATAGTCGCGCCATCCTTGCCGAGGGTCTCATTCGCCTCTACCACAACTACTCCCATGGCAGACTCCATCTGGCAATGACCTCCAACATTTCGGCCACCAATGCCCTTCACTGGAACTAGAGACTCATTGCCCAGCGGTACGAGGTCCTCCAGCTCCTTTGTTCCACAAACTTCTCCTGCTTTTTCCATCTTGTCCCCGAGGAAATAATGCAGTGAATCCTCGCTGCCGCTGCTAGACTCTGTACTGAGCAGCAGAGAACCAACCTCCTCCCAGTCGCTATGCCCCCTTCTTCCGAAACCTTGGACTCCTCCACCCTCGAGTCGTCTTCCATTGACTCTACTCCAAACCTTGACTCCGGAGTTGCTACTGCAGCGACCTCAGAAGAAAGCCAACCCCCTTCGTCGCCGAATCCCATCCCTGTTCCATCCCCACTTCACCAATGCCAACCTACCCCTGACATCAACCTCACTCGGTTGGTCGGCACCCTTGAATCCATATTCCGAGCCACAAACTCTCGACTTGCCGCCACATCTGTCCAAGGAGTTGCGCTCCCTCGACGTCGCAATTGTGCAGCTGTCCGCTGCTTCATATGTGGCAGCCCCAGCCACCTCCGTCCCAACTGCCCGACCTACCAGTGCCCCTACTGTAGAGTCAACGCTCCCGGACATATTCAATCTGCCTATCCGGTCTACCTCTCCAAAGCCAATGGCAGGGACCCCAATGAAACTGACAGCGACGATGGAGGTCTTGGATTCTGAGATGGTGTCTCAGGTGTACAACGGGGGTAATGTTACAGAAATCCCCTGGATGTCTGAGGCCAAGGAACACAAGTTTGCCTCATGGATTACTACATGGGAACCCGAGGACTCCAATTCCGATTTCCTCCGTTTCTTTGATCTTCCTTCTGATTCTTTTGATCCCTAGACAGAGTTCCATTCTTCTTCTGCTCTTCTCTTCCAACCGGAACTCCTGATCCTTTGCGCAGTCCACAGTATGTCTTCCTTTTGTTCCGTTTTGTTCTGTTCTGTTCTGTTCCTCCCCTTGATCCCATTTCCTTTACGGACGTATCCCCTTCTAGAACGGCATTCCACTGTTCCGTTTCCCCTTTAGGATCCCTTATTCAGGGTCCGCTCATATGTATATAAATGGCCAGTGTACTTGTACTTTTCCCCAGTTAATTCTACACAATACAAGTGTAGTATCTAGCTCAATCCGCTGGTAACTTGTGAGTTACTTGTTGAGACCCTTCTCATAGTCTCTATGCCTACCAAGTGTTGTAGACTCTTTGATTAGCTTTGTGGGAAATGTTGTCCACAAGCTCAAACCTTCTGACTTTACCCGTCGTTCGTCATGTGACTCTTGCCGATAAAGCTAGGTTCTACGCTTAGCATAACAGTCAGTCACCACAGAGGTTCTGAAAGGCTTGTGTCAGCTTGCAGGCTTTCTCACCCCCTCCTCGTCATGTTTCCACATTGCTGCTTTGCCTTGCCACCAATGGAACAAGATGTTGGCCTTGCGCATGAGTGAGCAAACATTGTCGTCCAACTGGCTGTTCACACTGAGTTCCTTTGCCTGTTGAAATGCTGGGTGGATTCGATTCTGTCACAACTTAGTTACCCGGGAATGAAACATAACCTTCACTACCCACTAGTACCTCTTGCCACCTTGCACACCAAATCTCTTGTTCCTCTCACAATTCATCCTTGTCATTGGATACTGCATGTGCCTCTCCTTCCACCTGGTCCTTGAGGACCATGACTGCTTTCTCTGTGGTGACTCTTGCTGGATCTGGTTGGGTAAACATCATGAGCAACATGATATCTTCAAGGGAGGTGGGTGACATAATGAGGATGGATGGATGGATGGATGGAAAGATGAGGGGGAGAGTTGTTGATGGAAGACAGATTGATGGACTCCCACATTTTATGTGGATTGGCACCATTGTTCTCAAATTTCAAGGTCCACAATCAACAAGATCATGTGGCTAACTGGGGACAGTCAAAATCAAAGTACCCTGGGGATGTAGGAGCCAGAGGCTCCCTACATTCAAATATGGAGTTTTACCCCCCTTTCTAGGTATCATCTAGGTCCCTCTGTGCATACCTCAAGACTTCTATCCAATCCCATGTCCATCTGAGTGGATTCCATTGAGTATTGTACATATCCGTTTCAATCTGAGTTAATCTGATCAGGTCATTGCTATCTGGTTTGACTGGGATCTCTTTTCTATCTCTTTTACAATCTATGCGTTGATTGGCAGGTCACA
Source organism: Boletus harrisonii (assembly GCA_038093235.1). Lineage (NCBI taxonomy): Eukaryota > Fungi > Basidiomycota > Agaricomycetes > Boletales > Boletaceae > Boletus > Boletus harrisonii. The sequence continues at coordinate 10,112 of JBBPRV010000966.1, read as the reverse complement.
TTCCATATCAGATTGTTCTAGACCCTCAGATTCTGATCTAGACCTACCATTGTGTTCCCCACCTAGCGGCGTTCATAGGGTCATCCATACCCTTACTTAGGATCATTAGTATCTTTCCCATGGATGTTGTACTTACTGATGAAGTGTAGTTACCCATGTAGGGATGATGATCTTTTTCTTAGGTTACATTTTTAGAATATTTCCTTTTTGGTAAAAGTCTAGGGTGTTTCCCAGACTATAAACTGGTGTTCTCTGTGAGAATATTGCATCTCCCTTTTACTTGCCACATCTTTGTCAGTCTCTGTCAACCTTGTCTTTTCTTTCACTTCATCACTTTCCTGTTCAATCTAGTCCTAGTCCTTGACCAGATTTATTACAACCTCATCAGATCCACCTCAACTTCAATCTGGATTTGATCAGATTGGTTTGGAAGCTCTAAAATAAGTCTTGTGTTCCCCTTCTCACTCTCTAAAAACCTTCCTCGAATCCGTTGGGACAAGTCACACTCTTGCATCCACCTTTCTTCTCTGTTGGCTGATTCCATTCTAGTACTACCCTAAGGAACAGCTAACTAGGGGAGTTTGTTGTTCTACAACATGCTCCCAGAAAAAATCCAAGACCTCCTTTGGAATATGATTGGCATGCCAATGTGTCATCTTATTTCTGTGGATCATCCTAGGAAAGCAAATGTAGACATATATAACACTGGAGGTACTGCTCAGCATTCCAAAGACAGTGTGAGGGATTCCACAAATGGAGAAGGACATAGTGAGGAACTCTGTATGACCTCCAATGGTATCTGCATCTTCCTTATACTGTGGAACAAGAATATCTACTTCATGAAAGAGAACACAAGTGTGTCCTATATTTATGGATTGCTTACACAAGGCTGACAAAGAAGCCACTAAGTGCTGATCACCTTCCAATGTTCCCTTTGTCCTTGCTCATCCACACTGGACTCATGAGGCCCAGCTAACCCTTTGTATATGGCATCAGTCCAAGTAGACCAGCCTAGTACTAACAATGGTGCACTTGAAGAAGAGAGAGCAGTCTTGCCACTGAAACCTGCTAGCAGACCTACAGTGCATGGAGAGGACCCTGCTATTATCATGCTTACTCTCAGCTGCTATACAGTTCTTGTGTTTGTTAGAGGCAGATTTGAAGCCCTCTGACTTTTGCTTTGCCTCAGAGAAGGAAATTGACCAGGTGATCACAGTCACACTTGCCTCAGATTGAGAGACCCAGATGACTTATCCACAGACAGAGTCTCACATCATTCTGCCACAAAAGACCAGGACATTGACCCATTGATATATGTACTGCTGTCAGAAGATAGAGAGAGCTATCACTGCTTGAAGTAGAAGAAAGAGATGAGGAACCAGGAGAACTAGTAGTGGAAAGAAAAAAGCTGCTTGAGAAGAAGCACAAATTAAGAGACATTTAAAAAATCTGAAGGTCATGTGGTAGTGAACCCAAGGACTTTACACACATTAAACTCCAACCCACCTACTCCCTACATAAACTAGAATGTTACTATACCTAAGTAAAAACTCCCAGCATTATGTCTGCAGAAATCAACTGAATCCTACCTGACAGTAATATTCTATGGGAACAAAAGATAATTGCCATTTTAGCAGAGTTTAATGACAAGGCGCAAAAACTCACAGGTAGCATGAGCATCTTACTAGCCTTCTTGGCCTCATTGTTAACAAGTTGTAAATGCACTTGCTTGCATGATAGCTGGAAACAAACCTTGGAATTGATAGACATGTGGCACAAAAAGGGGAGAAACAAACTTTCAGACTTGATTTCAAATGGGTTCAGTTTGGACATGTTTTTCTCCCATTCTTCTATCTTCTTTTTCCATTGGACAAGCTGGATTCATTTCGCTTGGCAATGGCTTCTATTATTTTGCAGAGAAGAGATTCACCTGTATGTATGTACATGCTCAATGCTCCAAAGAGTCTGAGGACAAGAAAAACCAAATGCACTCACTGAAACCAATGAATTTCTTCAAGTTGCTGTTGCCTATAATATTGTCCAATGTAACCCATCAATGCCCAGGCCCCATCTCCTTTGCAATTGATGCAATTGTGTTGAGATTCACCCAACTGCATTCTGGGGCCTCATCATCTGTCCACCCTACACCCTTGATGAAGTTGAACAAAAACTTCCATTGGCACTTGGCGACATGGGCAGGGAGGTGATTTTTCAGCACAAAGGTGATTTTTTTCTTCACACAAGCAAGGTGCATGGTAACAGGGAGGGTTTCCATCCTATCCCACAGGTGGTGATGCCATTGACAAGCAATGTCATAAGACACGTTGATGTTACAGAAATCCCCTGGATGTCCAAGGCTGAGGAACATGAGTTCGCCTCGTGGGTTTCTTCTGCTTTTCCCGACGACCCCGATTCTGATTTCCTCCGATTCTTCGATTTGCCTTCTGATTCTTTTGACACGTAGACGGAGTCCTGTTCACCTTCTGATCTTCTTTTCCAACCGGGACTCCTGATCCTTTGCGCAGTCCGCAGTATGTCTTCCTTTTGTTCCGTTCTGTTCCTTTCCGTTCCTCCCCTTGACCCAGTTTCCTTTACGGATGTATCCCCTTCTAGAACGGCACTCCGCTGTTCCGTTTCCCCTTTTGAACTCCTTATTCAGGGTCTGCTCATACGTATATAAACGCCCAGTGTATTAGTACTTTTCCCCAGTTAGTTCTACGCAATACAAGTGTAGTATCTAGCCCAATCCGCTTGTAGACTTGCGAGTCTACTCGTCAAGACCCATCTCATAGTCTCTTTGCCTACCAAGCGCAGTAGACTCTTCGACTTCTCTCTGCCGCAAGGGTAACGTAGGACCTTGGGCACAGAAACCTTCCGACTTTCTCCGTCATTCGTCATGTGACTCCTCCGGATAAAGCTAGGTTCTATGCTTAGCGTAACAGTTGATGACTTTGAGAGGAGTGTCCTTTACAGCAGAGAAAAACAAGTAGTCCATATTTGTGTATCTAACAGATCAAAGTGAGCAAGGATCATGCAAGATGATGGTATGAAGCATATCATTTACTGTTTTGGAGATCTCCCACCCCTCCTGGGAGCTTCATACCATGTTGTGCACAATTGATTGTGCCACTTCCCATGATAGTGAGTCCTTCCAAAGACTTCATATTTGCTACATTCATGGCATCATGACTGACACATGTGCTTCTCTGCGAGACATGGTTAAGATGCATTGTGATACATTAATGACAATCACTTACCTCTTGACAGGTTTTGCATTGACTACTGAGATAATTATTGTATGGCCATTCATTGACAAAACATGACCAACCCTGACTTAGGCTAGGATTCACAGTCTGATTCAACATGGCCTTTTGTTTCAAATGAAAGTTGGCATCAATGGTGACAAAGACACTGTATAGCCACCTGCAGACTATGAGTGAGATAACAGGTTAGAGAATGAACTTACACTTTATCTTATTGTGTCTTGTTCTAGTTGTCAGGCAAATTAATTCCTGGTTGTGGACATGCAGGACATAGAACTTAGTGATTTAAAGTCCAGTATGGTCCGGTCTTTTACCCCTAAAAAGTGCAACTGGACCAAGACTGGTCCTAACAATGTCCCTGGACCAGGCAACTGGCAACCAGTTGTAACCAGTCTTTTGAAAGACTGGTCTGCGTGCTGTTGTCATGTGAAACTGGCACTTGGTGGTGGCGTGGGCGAATGTACTAGACACTCCCAGCTATCAATGGCACCTTGGATCGCGTAAATCAGCTCATGTGATGCCAAGATATTGCCATTTTCGCGTCACATGTCATTAAAACATAGCCAGAGAATGTATTTACTTGTAATAGATCAGGGAAAACTCATACAAATATGGGAAAATTAGGGGAAGTGGGGGAAATGGTAGTGACCTGCCTATATAGTTTGCGAAGCAACCAGTTGCAGTTAGGACTGGTTGCAACCGGTTTTAGACTGGTTTTGCTGTTTTCTTGATTTTAAAAAGACTGGACTGGTCAGTAATTACTGTAAATCTGGCGCAACCAGTCCGATCTGGTCCAGTTGCCGGTCTTTTTGCAGTCCTGCAACTGGACTTTAAAACACTAATAGAACTGCACATTTGCCTGATTTGGTCTTCTCCACTATGGCAGGATCATGGCCTCATCCTAATCTCTTGGGCATTTTCAGGTGACACCACTCACAGACCATGTGTATGAACTGTTTGTAACAGTCCTAAAAAGATAATAAATTAGATCATGTTTGACACTTACAAGATGAAGGTGACAACCTGGCATTGTTGTTATGACAAGCAAGAGCATTGTAATAATGATGTATAGATACATTCAATTCAAAAGAGAGCAGGTGGAACTCTTCAAGAACACCAAACATTGCTGCTGTTTTTGGTTTATCTGTAGTTGTGGAGAATATGCAATATCGGAGTAGCTGCCAGAGACGAGAGTCTGCCATTTTGCAACCACAGAACCATAGCACCACAGAGTGAATACCATTGCTGTTGATGATTATGAAATCATCTGCATAGGGAGCATTTGATAAGTAACATAAATCCCCAGGGAAATACCCTAGCTGAATGACCAGTCCAAGATCCTTCAGTGATTGTCGAACCCAATACAAGCTGGTCCATTCCTAGTTTAAAATGCTAAATCATTCTAAATATGAAGGAAATAAAACTCACTCTGAGCATGTGTAGTGGAATTGCATGATGACATACATAACACAATGCACTGCCAACAGTACATTGCCATTAACATCAGTAACTTGCAGGTACGAGCCAACATATGACGAAGGAACAGAAGGCAGAAAAAAACCAGAAGATGGTGAGGCACTGGATGGTGGTGGCATGAATGACAGCGAAGACATTGGCAAGTGAGCTGGCAGTGGCAGTAATGAGGTAGTCAGAGGGGCAAAAGAGGACACAATGGACGAGGGGCCAGAGCATGAAACTGATGCAGCAGACACTCCAACAATGTGGAGTGGTGTGTTCTTATGACTCCCCATACCCTTCAACTTCACCATGAGTAGCATCTTTTCATAGTGTATCCATCCCTTGTGCTTGAATTTCGCTGCACCCTTTGTAGTCTGTACTCACTGTAAACAAAGGGCAAATATTCACACTGAAACATAGGATCTATGTACCTTGATGACATCCTCCCAGACATGCTGACTTTCTGCTTGACGTCCCCTCCTGACGTCCCCTCCTTTCTCCAGGGAGTATGAAAGTCCCAATGTGTTTGCAATCTTGTGAACAACCTTGAACATATTCTTCATCTATAATTAGATCAGGACTTTGGATGAGGTAAAAAAGGATCACGCACTCTTTTCCATTTTTATTTTCAGTTATGTGCCATCTTGGGTCCTTCATGAACGGGCTGAGGGAACTTACTCGCCACATCAGTCCAGAATGCCAGCCTAAACATTTGACCATCCCCCATCATTGCCTTGTTTGCTAATATGCCCTTGAGAAGAAGATCTTCATCCAGGGGTGTCCAGTAGGCAGATTGCCCTGATTTTGCAGCTGATTGACTTTTGTCACTGCTAGAATGAGAAATGTCTTCTGTGTCCGTTGCTTTCTCTTTCTCTTTCCCTCCCTTTTGAGCTGGATTGCTGGCCAGGGGATGTTCAACTGGTCCATCTGGGAGGCATGGGGGCAACAAAGAAAAGAAAGATTGTCAGCAGCACCTGTGCGCTGTTTCAAGGAGTATACTGTATCTCCGGTACATCTGCTGCTTGGCATTTTGGCATGCTGACTGAGAATGTCTGATGTTGAAGCTCCACCCCAATCCTCAGATCATGTGGAGTCTAGGTTTTCCCGAGAACCCAACTTGGGTTTGGTTCCCATTCAGGCCCTAAGTTAGGTTCTTTGGGTCAAGCAGATCTGGAAGTGGCAGAAGTTAATGCAGTGGCAAAGGGGATGAGGTCGTTTCATATCTCTACCCAAGGTGTGCATGGTGGTCCTGGTCAAGGTGCTGAGGGTCCTGGAGCAGTGGATTGCTGAAGCTCAGGTAAAAGAAGCTTTTCTGATACTGTGGCAGCACAGGTATCCAGTTTCTTGTGAGACAGGACATGAACTCCATCAAACCTTCAATGCTTCCCCTTGTCCTTGGATGCCTTATCCACTTGGAAGCTGGCCCAAGCTTGTGTAATATAGGGCTGGAAATCAATGTCAGTGCTAATGAAGGATGGGTCACTTTTTGATTCTGTTTCCGTCATGATAAACGTGGATGGGTCAATGTCCAGGATGGCTGGTGAATCCAGATAGGTTGCAGATATGTAGAATACTGGCCATGACATGTGGTGGCGGATCCCTGGAAAAGCCAGATGAAGCAGCAGGTGTCAATTGACCAGGTTGTCTGGTAGCTAGCGTATGATCAATGGTGTCCTTAAGACACCTTCCTCCCAGTACTTGGGAAATCTCAGATCCATCTGGATGTAGCCGACCATCCTGACCTTGGATCACCTTTCTGTTAGTCAGATATTCGAGACAAACTGAACAAGTGTAAGTGAAATAACCCACCCCTGCACAGAATTTGCAAAGGGGGGTTGGATGAGCAGCCAGGTTGGCTTTGACCTTGACAGTAGGGACCAGATTAAAGGCAGGGTTTCCAGTGACAGGAGTGAATGCTGGGATGGTGGACTGAGCAGGAGCATGAGGTGGCATATATGCTGCTTGACAAATGGCAGGTGGAGCAGATGGAAGGGACGAATGGAAGGCAGATCCTGTGAGGAGGAAGTTGGTGGCAGTGATGACATCTGCCATCGAGGAAGGGTCATCCAGTGTAGTCTTGATTGACGATGAGGAGGTGTTCTCAGATCTTTTGCTGTAGAAGGAATGGGAATCCATTGAGATACATTATATCCCATTCAACATCAGCCAGTTTCTGGTTAGCAATCAATAGTGCGGATATCTTTTGGAAGGCCCTGGTATACTCCCCCAGGTCCTCTCAGTTACACATCTGCTTTCCTTGGTATTCTTGTACCAAGTACTGAATGTCAGATCAGCAATACTGGTTAGCACCTTCACATCCTGGATACAACTTTTTTACTACTGCCATGAAGGCATTCCAATCCAGTGGTATGGCAGTGGCTTTGGCAAGAGTCCACCAGAGTTCCACTTCGTCTAATGCTGTATAGTGATGGGCAGCTTTAATTTTGCCAGCTTGATCAACCTGAGCTGCATTCCTGAGGTACTCAATGTCCTTCAGGTAATAAGGGAGCTCAAACAGCGTCTTGCTGTTAAACTTGGGCATGATGGGGGTTCCTCAGAGAGGCATTTGGATGCGTTGAGCCATTGGTGGCAGATTCTGTGGGTTAGCAGGTGGATTTGGTAAGGGATTCGCAGGTGGATGAAACAGGTTAACCAGATTTAATGGGTTAACTTGGTTTTGTTGAGGGTTAGCAGATGGACTGAACAGATTGAATGGATTAGATAGTGGAGGGAGAGAGAATGCAGAAGAGGTTAATGATGATGATGATGATAATGATAATGATGAACTAGTTATAGACGTAAGGGAATTTTGAGTCAGATCAAGCGGATGGGTGCTGAAGTCAAAGGGGAAAGATAGTGATGGGGAAGGGGAAGAACCAGGCTGTATAGGTGAGAGTGAAGATGAATCAAAAGTGGAAAGGGAGGTTAAAGGTGACGAAGGAGCAGAAGCAGGTGGATGGTATAAGAGCGGGATCTGCTGTGGGGTGGAGCTGACAAATGCTCCTGGGATAAACGGTGAATCAGAAGAGGTAGGAGAAGTGATACGGTTGTGTTGGGTTCTTTCCAGAGTAACCAGAATGAGCAGCTTGGAATCTGTGGATAAATTGAAATGGCAAAAATCAGTGAGAAGAGCCTTGATTTCTAAATGCTCTGGTGTGGATCTTTGCAACCTTCACAACAACCTATCAGAACCCCTCACAGTGGGCTCCAGTTGTAGAACAACAAACTCCCTAGTCAGCTGTTCCTTAGGGTAGTACTGGAAAGAGAAGAAAGGTGGGTGAGAGTGTGTGACTCATCTCAAAGGGTTCGAGGAAGGTTTTTAGAGAGTGAGAAGGGGAATGCAAGACTTATCCTAGAGCTTCCAAACCAATCTGATTGAATCCAGATTGAAGTTGAGGCAGATCCGATGAGGTTGTAACAAATCTGGTTGAGGACTAGGACTGGATTGAACAGGAAAGTGATGAAGTAAAAGAAAAGACAAGGTTAACAGAGACTGACAAAGAAATGGTGAGTAAAAGGGAGATTCAATATTCTCACAGAGAACACCAGTTTATAGTCTGGGGAACACCCTAGACTTTTACCAAAAAGGAAATATTCTAAAAATGTAACCTAAGAAAAAGATCATTGTCCCTGCATGGATAACTACACTTCGTCAGTAAGTACAATGTCCATGCACAAAGGTACATACTAACGATCCTGAGTAAGAGTATGGGTGACCCTATGAACACTGCTAGGTGGGGAATACAACAGTAGGGCTAGATCAGAATCCAAGGGTCTAGAACAATCTGGTATGGAATGTGACCTGCCAATCAATGCATAGGTCATAAAAGATACAGAAAAGAGATGAATGTGACAAAAAATACATACAAGAGAGTGGAAATCGAACATTAGAAGTCGTTCTCAGAATCTGAGGGTCTAGAACAATCTGGTACAGAATGTGACCTGCCAATCAATGCATAGGTCATAAAAGATACAGAAAAGAGATGAATGTGACAAAAGATACATACTAGAGAGTGGGAATAGAACATTAGAAGTTGTTCCAGTCAAACCGGATAGCAATGACCTGATCAGATTAACTCAGATTGAAATGGATACATACAATACTCAATGGAATCCACTTGAATGGACAAGGGATTGGATAGGAGTCTTGAGGTATGCACAGAGGGACCTAGATGATACCTAGAAAGGGAGTAAAACTCCATATTCGAACATAGGGAGCCTCTGGCTCCTACAACATCTTGCTTTCCACCATAGCTCAGAATGCTGATATTGGAAGTGCTCCATATGTAGCTCTCATTCTAGACAAGGTACACTTCAAGGTGCACAAAGGTGGCAGCAAGAAGGCTGGTTGTTGCAAGACAGTTCCATTCACCATGGAATCATTGAATAAGATTCAAACCACCATGGAGAATATTATTTGGAATGACTCATCATGATATGCTAACTATGGATCCTTTTTCTTTGTCTTGGATCACAAGGGAATCAAGCTGTGGGCCAAGATATCTATATACATAGGCAAAGACACCAATTTGATCAAAGTCCTTCAGAATGGAATTCCAGCCTTGGACTGGTCTGACCATACATGGCCAATAGGAACAATGGAGAACTCTTGGTGGACCTTGAAATTAGAATCCATCTGGTCTTTGACAAAATGCTGGTGGGTCTGTGGAGACTGGATGCCTTAAAAGCCTCATTTGGTGCTGGCAGTTTTCTGTGAGGCAACATACATCACATCTGTACCCTTAGCCAGTATGGAGAAATTCAGGCAGAAATGTCTTAGAAAAGACTGAGACAGACTCACATGGCCTTCAGAAGCACATACAATCTCAGTTATGAGATGGTTTGACCGAATGACAACCTCTCTACCTTTGTTGTGGACATCTGTATCTAGTTCCCCACATTTGGAATAGTTATTATCTTCTTGCGCAACTCTCATTTTGAGAACCGTAAGTAAGAGGCTTGACATTATTCCAAACGTACTCTCAACCCATTCCCCTCTATTCTTGCCTTCAATCGTGGCTGCCGTGAACGGCGCTACCTTTGTTGTTCCACACTACACTCCCTGTCTTAAACATCGAGCTCTTCGCTCGTCGTCTCACATGCTTCATACCCGCCGAAAGGCAACCCAGACCCTAGGGTTAAGGGGAATCCGTTGATCGTGTGAAGATCGGAGTAAATGACTCCATATCCACCGTTGTCTACATCGCTCGTTCAGTGATTAACAAATAAGAATAAAGTTGCTATTCCCCATAGTGCACAAGGGGCGGTTCCCAGGTGACGTTGACCTGAGCGTATAGGGATATACGATACATTTAGTCCCTGGTTCGCGTGATTACCGTACGTCACGTCGATATATGCATCGTTACCACGTAGTGCTCACGAAGCCAGGGA
>JBBPRV010000965.1:0-12905 GCA_038093235.1 Boletus harrisonii | reverse complement strand
GTTGGGGGATGTTCCACACTCTGTGCCTCAGCTGATTCCACTGGCTCGAGGTCTCCTTGTTCTGACATGTAACTACTTAGTTCTGATGGCACCCCTTCAGGGCTAGCTTCTACCCAAGTGATGTACGCAGGGGAGTGCAGTCTGAAATGAACTGTGGGATTAGGGAATTTGGAGGAGAGAGTTCAGTGAAAGTTGATCGGCACTAACTCCTAGTATGAGCCTTGTGCAATGATCCTTGATATAGGATCCACTTGTGTACGGCTTGCACAGAGTCGCATCAAGGTTGTGAGGTAAGGATGAAAAGAGTCTAGTTCTAGTGAAACAACCCTAGAACAAAGGTTCCTCAGGTCACACTAGGTACTTAAACAGAGAGAGAGAGAAGAGAAGAAGGCTCGTCAGGCCTAAGAGTCCTTCAGATGTGTTCTGGGGGAAACACCAAGAGAACTAGGGTGAAGTTCTCTGGTGGTGGCATTGAACCTTAAGTACTATCTAATTGTATTTACATGTTTGAGTCATATCTAACAATCAAAGGATAAAAGGGGAAAAGAGTATAGGGCATGAAGATGGAACATGTCCATGAAACATGTATCAAGGGCCTGGCACAGCCAAGGAATGGAAACAAAGCCAAAACATGAGTGAAATGCATGTATGAAGGAATGAAAGAGAAGCATGATCAAACACTTCTGTGAAGAGGTGAAACATAAGGTGAAATGGAAATAAGGGAGACCTGTGACAGCAGGAACAGGTGATGCTGTGAAGTGAGATAAGCTGCACATGTGAAGGGTGAGACAAGATAAGATGAAAAGATAAGAACATAGAAATGAAATGACTAAGTCTGAAAGCATAGGGGCTTGGATTATACCGTTTGTTACAGTTGAAATGCTGACATATGTCACAATTGGTCAAGACCTGAAATATTCAGGTTCAAGTTCCTCAAATTTTAGAAAATTGAGATGTGGAAAGAAGTGAAGATTATTAATAGATGAAAATTGTCCACTTTGATCACAAAATCCAGCTTTGGGATGATTGTGAGAAGTATACATAGGAATACAGTCCTTGTTACTATGTACAGCAAGATGGAGGAAGGAGAAAGTCCAGTACTGATGCTTAGTATGGATGCGCTGAGCATATCCTGGCTTGATGGCACTCACATACCGACCACCTACTAGTAGGGATATCGGCAGCAGCCATGTTTTTGGGGATGAGATTAATAAATCTCAGCTGCATGAGAGGCAAAACTCCATGTGCCTCAGCTCCTTCTTCATGACCTGTGTCTCTGAGACGGCGAGGTTGGCTGGCAAAGGACAGACTGACATCCAAATCAAAATCTAAAGCAAGACAATGGTAATCAATCTCCAGACATTTCATGGTATCAAACCATGGATTTTTCCTCTTCCAAATGTGTCTTCATCTCACATCCATGAGAGTGTTTCACAACCGCTGATGAGGGATTTCAGAGTTAACTCCAACATGTTCAACGAAGGAAGAAAGACACTTGAAAGCATGATGGGTGTAGATATGTGTCTGCTTCCTGTCATCCCAGATGACATCTCCTTCAGTCTTATCAAATGTCTCAGAATGATCAAAGATCTCCTGAACAACAGCAAGGTTGAGATGTTCATTGGGCTTCTGGGCTCTAATGAGTTCACACATATGCATATCAAATGCATGGAGGGTGTGGTGAATGATCTTGAAACCTTGGTTATGAGTGGAAATGCAAGGTGTTTTGTGGTACTTCTCTACTGGAAAAGCCAGTTCCAGTCCTTTGTAGATGGATGTGAGAGGTTCATTCCAATATCTGAAGCCTTCTATGTCATAGTGCATGTTATTTCTCGTAAAAACCCAATCTTCCCTGGCAGTGTCAAGACCCTTGTACTTAACTGGGATGTGAATCACAGATGCGAGCCAGCTAGTAATCTCCAGAGAAAAGATATGGAGACATTCATCAATGATGACAAGAGGGACTTTGGAATGAGCCATGAGAGCTGGAACATCTTTGACTTCCAGGAGTTGAGAAGGGAAGATGATTATCTCCTCAAAAAATGAATCCCACATGACTGGATTCAGCTCCACTTCCTCCAATATGATGACTGGAGTGGAAGGGATTGTTGGAACAGATGGTGTAGCAGCTGACATGTGTCTCATAATGAGATCCTGGATCAAACCAGGACTTGTAGACAGGGGATGGATGAGATTCAGGGAAACCAATCAGTTCATCTCTTCCCAGAGTTGAAACAGGACTCAGCATATTGCCTGAGGAGTGAAGAGGACTGATTATGACATTTTGGTCATCAGGGAGAGGAATAGAGATGTTGGCAGGAGGAGAAGAAGCTGGGCTTAGATGATACCTGGTAGAACATGGAAAAGTAGGAAGTGTGGAAGAAGCTGGAGGAACAGATGAATGATAAGTAGAATTCAAAAGGTAATTTGGAAGACAGGTGTAGGATGTTCTGGGAGGAACTGGATAGATATCCGGACAACAACAATTACAGTGAGCAACAAAACTGTTCCAATAACTAACCCCAACACAGTGCGTGAAGCACACTGCAAACACATGTGGGAATTTCGCTTAGGCTTGGTGTGACCAAACAGGGTACATACCCTTGGCTACACACCAATCCTTGGGTCATGTGATTTGGTCCAGAGGCTGTGGAGATATGTCCATTTTAAATCACTCATGTCATTGGAACAGTTTTGTTGCTAATATTAGGGTATTGTAAATTAGTATGAAGTGTATTCTCTTTTGGCCTTGATGACCTCCTGAACCCTTCTAGGCATGCTCTCAATCAATCTCTGACACTCCCCAACCTCAATCTTGTACCACTCTTCTTAAATCCTCTCCCAAAGATCCAATATCCCCTTGGATGGCTCAGGATATGCTGCTAGCCTCCTTTTTAGGAGAAACCATAGATGTTCTATGGGGTTAAGGTCTGGAGACTGAGCAGGCCATACCATAATCTCAAATCCATGCTCTCTCAACCACTCCTTGGCCTGTCTACTGGTATGTTTGGGATCGTTATCCTACTGAAAAATAATGTCCTCTAGGGTAAATCCATAATCCACCAAGGTTTGTTGGAGTTCATCTTCCAAAATCTGCACATAGAGATTAGCATCCATTTTACCATTAATTTTACAAGTTATTCCAACTCCATCCTAAGTCATGCAGCCCCACATCATCACTGATCCTCCTCCAAACTTGACTGTACCCTCCACAAGTCTATCACTGAGGCCCTCTTCTGCCTTTTTCCAAGCCCAATTCCTACCATCTGAGCCAATGTGATTAATTTTGGTCTCATCTGACCATATAACACACTTCCAATCATCCACAGTCCAGTCCTGATGACTCAAAGCAAAATCCAACCTTTCTCTCCTATGACACTTGGAAAGAAGAGGGCATTTCTGCTTCACCACAGCCTTCATACCAGCTTTCTTCAAGTTACAACGGATGGTCTGGGGAGAGATGGAATGGTTCTTGACATCCTGAAGGGTTTTGGTGATCTGGACAGCATTCTAAGAAGTTGAATAGCATGTCGCATATCAGTAGGAGAGATGATGGATGGACAACCACAAGTGGCTTTGGGAAGGTTGGAACAGTGTTCAGTGCAAATGCGACTGATGGTGGAGTTACTGAATCCAGTGGAAGCAGGGATCTGACAAGTTGTTTGACCCAATTCCAAGAAAGCAATAACTTGGTTGACTTGATCAGTGGAAAGGGATTTTATGATGAAAGAAGTGGTAAAAGCGATGGTGTTTGGCTGTGTTTACATCATGTTGAACTATTTATGCATCACATGACCCAATGCTGACATAATATCCCATCACAACATATGAATTCTACATTTCAATATGACAGCAACAAAACTCTTCCAATGACATGAGTGACTTACAATGGGTATACCTCCACAGCCACTGGACCAAATTTCATAATCCATGGATTGGTTTGTCACCAAGGGTGTGTATGTTGTTTGGTCACACCAAACCTAAGCAAAATTCCCACATATGTTTGCAGTGCACTTCATGCACTGTGTTGGAGTTAGTTATTGGAACAGTTTTGTTGCTCACTGTAGAACAATTGGGATGACAACAGTTGTCACCACACAAGTAAATGCAGCAAAGTTGATTAAAGTCTTGATGACAATGCCACATGCACCGATGAACTGATTCAAAATGAGGAAGGACACTTGTCTCGAGTTGCATAGGTATTGCAGGATAACAACTAAGTTGTGTCCTGCACAAACGAGGTTGTTGTGTCAGTCTCTTTGTACAATCTTGTAATAGGAAATGAGTTGAGAGGAAAATTATCTCAGCCAGAATATAGAGACCAACATCTCTACCATTCTGTTGAGGTATGCCCATAAAGGACAACATTATGCTCATGATGGTGGTCACTATGAAGAGTAGACCATCTCAACTGCATTGTACAATGTGAGGCAGATTAAGGACATCTGGATGACAAGCCTTGTGTCTGGGTGGAGCTCATAACCTAACAAGAGTGTAAGATCTTGTTGGGTGCAGAGACAACAGCAAAGGGTGAATCAGTGAGGAGAATACTTACTTAGGTACTTTGCAGTAGTGCAAGTCTGTTGCTAATAGCTATCACTCTTGTGAGAATGAGAATGAGAGCTTAAAATTCAGAGAGCGAAATACACTCAGGTTTAAGTAGAGTCTAGCTACTGTTTGTACATATTGTGTCTCTTATCTATAAAGAGAAGGTGGTACAATGTTTAAATAATCATGAGAAGCAATGGTGCAATAGTATTGCAGAATGGCATGTGAATAATTATGAATCACACCATAATGGTGTGCTATGATGTCATCTGGATAAGAATAGAAATAATGTCATACTGATGTCATAAAGGTCTAGAACTTGTGATGTCATGGGTCTTGAATGTATCAGTAATCATGAAGAGTGACCCAGACAAAGTAAAATAATTAATATTAAAATCATAGATTCTCAACAATGCTTGCTGGCATGCTGCTGTCAACTGATGATGGTCATGTGCTCGATCTCATCAAGAGATGGCACACTCTCCTTGGCTTTGTCATCATCATCCTTCGCCTTACCTTTTCCTTTATCTTCTCCAGCAGTGCCTGGGCTCATGTTGAGCAGTTGGGCCATGACATTCATGTACTGCAGGAGCTTCACAAGTATGATCATGGACTGGAGGGAAGTGGGCATTTCATGCTTGAAGTCCTGGAGTTGGTTGAAGAGGAGGTGGAGCTTGGAGAAGGCCACCTGAGGGTGGTTGTTCTCAGGGATGATGATGGCCATGAGCTCCTTGAACTCCATATAGATGGTGGCAATGGAGGAATGGAAGTACTTCTCCTTGAGGAAGTCCCAAATGCTGGAGACATACATCACAATACCATATTGGTGTGCAAGGTTGGTATCGATTTTCAGAATGAGGGTATCAAGGACCTTGTCGTTGTTGTTGTCCCAGGTGTCAATGTCATCCTGGTTCTTGTAAACACCCTCCGTCATTCCCTCAACAGGAGAAGGATGAGGTCTGGTAATAACATCCCGGATGCCCTGGGTATACAGGTAGGTGCACATGAGGGGTGCCCAGTGAAGGTAGTTGGGACCAGACAAGATGGGGACCTTAAAGGTGAGGAAACTGGATTGGTTGGACATGGTTAAGATCTAGGGATAGATGCATCAGTGTCCTACTTGACGTTGAGACAAGGAGAAAGGTGATGAGAAGTCACACTTTGATGCTCCAGAGTCTTGGATCAGAGAGACATAGTCTCCCCCTGTATCCAGATTCCAGTCATTCCAGCATAAAAATGTACTGGAATGCAACGTATCACACCAGAGAGCATGAAGATGCATCTGAGGGCAAGAGCAGGTGAAACTGAGTGATGGTGGTGAGTAAACTCATGCAGCACGATCACCAGGGCTCATAACCTGTCGGAAGCATGCATTGACACAGCCACATGGCTTACCTGCTAGTGGTGCTAACTAAGAGAAGATAGCAGTATGGGATCAAGAGTGATTGGAATTCAGACATGCTGAGTCCGAACTTATATATGCTACATGGAGTGTGTGTGAACTAACTACTATAAATGAACTACTACCATATCTATACAAGTTCGTTCAACAATTTTCTGGAAGGGTTGACTTGCAGAGGAGGAGATACAGTAGGTTTGCAATTCTGTGTCATATCTCAAAATATTACAAGTCCAACTCCATCCTCCGTCATCACCTCCATACCAACTCTGGTACAATTTCCCCTTAGGTACAACCCCTGACTCTCGGACCTCTTGTCCTATCTCCGTCTCATTGTTCCATTTCGATCATATGATCTTTGTTCCGTAATAGTATTAGTCTTACTTCCTCTGACCTGTGTTTCGCTTAGGAGCACAGCTCCAGTAATACTTGCGTTCCAATCTTTGTCACCAATTCCTTACACTCCATTACTAATCCTATGTTTCCTCCGAAGTATATAAACTCCTAGAATTCCATCTTGTATTCTTTAGTTCGAATATTAACTTAAATTCAGCTCCTCTCTTGAGTCTTGAAGACTCTCCTCCAATTCCGACTCGACTTCACTGTCCAACAGTGTTAAGTCTTACCTCTGACCCTCCAACTCTCCAAATCCGGGACTGACTCTGACAAGGGCGCAGCACATACGCTAAAGCCAAGGTCCCACATGCCTTGACTAACTCCAGAGTTCCGGAGTTTACTCGAAGTTGACCCATTCTTAACAGCTGGCCTCTAAACATGTTAGCATATCTGATCTTCAGTCGTGGCTTGGAGTCGCAATGGGTACCGCTGTCTCTATCAAGGACTATGCAGATGAGGATCTCAAGGCAGTGAGGGCAGGGAAGTTGGTTATTGCATAGATATCCTAGACTACTCGTGTTCAGTCACTCATTACAATGTCATCATCAATCTAGTTCAATTTGTTGCCTGGTTCCTCATCAGGGTCATCATTGCAGTGATGTAGTTGGCAGAGGGGGTGTATTGGTACATCCAGCATGATCGCCTTGGTGGTGACTGCCCCTATGAAAATCTGCATACCACCACAGAGACAAAGCAGCAGACTCCTGAATGTTGTAGTCAGAAAGGGTGTGACCATTGTGAAAATCTGCATACCACCACAGAGATGAAGGGGCATGGACCGAACACAATAGTCAGAAAGGGTGTGACTATCCTATCATCCAGCGTGATTGATCGTCTTGCTAGCGACTGTCGTTACGAAAATCTGCATACCACCATGGAGACAAAGGAGCACGGACTCTTGAATGTTGTAGTCAGAAAGGGTGCAACCATTCTGAAAATCTGCATACCACCACAGAGACAAAGGGGCATGGACTGAACACAATAGTCAGAAAGGGTGCGACTATCCTATCATCCAGCGTGATTGATCGTCTTGCTAGCGACTGTCATTACGAAAATCTGCATACCACCATGGAGATGAAGGAGCGCAGACTCCTGAATGCTGTAGGCAGAAAGGATGTGACCATTCTGAAAATCTGCATACCACCACGGAGATGAAGAGGCGTGAATTGAACACTGTAGTCAGAAAGGGTGCAACTATTCTATCATCCAGCATGATTGATCGTCTTGCTAGTGACTGTTGTTACGAAAATCTGCATACCACCACGGAGACAAAGGGGTGTGGACCGAACACCATAGTCAGAAAGGGTGTGACCATCCTATCATCCAGCATGATTGATTGTCTTACTAGTGACTGTCATTACAAAAATCTGCATACCACCATGGAGATGAAGGAGCAGACTCCTGAATGTTGTAGTCAGAAAGGGTGCGACTATTCTGAAAATCTGCATACCACCACGGAGATAAAGGGACGTGGATCAAACACTGTAGTCAGAAAGGGTGCAACCATCCTATCATCCAGCATGATTGATCGTCTTGCTAGCGACTGTTGTTACGAAAATCTGCATACCACCACGGAGACGAAGGGGAGTGGATCAAACACCATAGTCAGAAAGGGTGCGACCATCATACCATCCAAGCATGATTGATTGTCTTGCTAGCGACTGTTGTTACAAAAATCTGCATACCACCACAGAGACAAAGAAGCACCGACTCCTGAATGTTGTAGTTAGAAATGGTGTGACAATCATGAAAATCTGCATACCACCATGGAGATGAAGGAGCACTGACTCCTGGATGTTGTAGTCAGAAAGGGTGCAACCATCCTGAAAATCTGCATACCACCACGGAGATGAAGGAGCACCGACTCCTGGATGTTGTAGTCAGAAAGGGTGCAACCATCCTGAAAATCTGCATACCACCACAGAGACAAAGGTGGACGGAATGCCATAGTCAGAAAGGGTATGAGCAATAGCCCACTGAAGCTCTAGGCTTATCTGGTGACCTTGCGGCATGTCTGCAGAGTGTTTCTGAGCATTAGATCATCGACAGAAACGAAAACACATACACAAGTTCTCAATGCCGGGACATCAGAATTTGGAAATTTCAGAACCTCGTTTTTTCTTGATCAGTATCCATGGGATGTGTTCCCTGTGGTATTCCAAGTCAAATGGCACTGTCTCCAGTGGGTTTCAGTGCACTGTTGAGGCAGCGGGATTGATAGATGGGTAGAGGCGTTTTTATCACATTTTTTCTCATGGGGACAAGTCACGTGAAAAACACAGTAAGTTGGTGAATGAAGTCTTTTGATGGAACTCACACCTCCAAAAGACAACAGCTCTCTTCTCTACAGAAGCTGAATACATGGCCTTGAGCGATTGTTCTCGCCAGGTCATATGGATTAAACAGATGTTTGGGAAACTTGGATTTGATTTAAAATCCATTCCTGTTTGTGGCGACAACCAGGGTTCCATTTTCATGGCTAACAATCCCATTACGGAATGTTGCACCCAACATATTCCTATTCACTACCATTTTGTACGTGATGCTGTTACCGACCAGCACATACAAATCTTCTATATCGAAGGGACTGACAATCCTGCCAATATGTTCACCAAGAACCTCAGATATGTCAAATTTGAGCAGTGTAGATCACAGATTGGTCTGGTATTCAACCACGCAGTTAGCTGGAACTAACTTGCGATACAAACTACCACCTTCTGCTTGCACAAAGACTACTCGCTAAGCAAGGGGGAGTGTTGAACAAACTCGTGTAGATATGGTAGTAGTTCATTTATAGCAGTTAGTTCACACACACTTCATGTAGCATATATAAGTTTGGACTCAGCATGTCTGAGTTCAAATCACTCTTGATCCCATACCACTACCTTCTCTCAGTTAGCACCACCAGCAGGTAAGCCACATGGCTGTGTCAATGCATGCTTCCAACACAGGCAGATGGTACTAGATCTATATAACATTGATAAGCTATGTAGTAAATAGCTGAAGATGAAATACTTACCAGCAATACAGCAGGAGCATTGTGTGGGGGCAAAGGAGGTTGCTAGTATGGTTGCTGAGAAAAGGAGGGATCCCAAGATGCTGTACATCGCTCACACTCAGCTTGGCGAGTAGTGTTTTGAGCATGTTGGGGGGATGTTGGGGGAGTAGACATGATTTTGTATATGTTACGATCGGTATATTCCCATACCCCTATGTTCGTTGGACTTAACATTTTCCATGTATAACAACAGACAATCTTTTCCCTTCACCCTTATCTCGTGCATCTTAGTCGTCTCACCTCTCCACTCTGTTTCATGCACGAGACTTCTCTCTTCTCCATTTCACATTCTATGTTTCACCTTTTCACAGAAGCGTTCGATCACGCTTCTCTTCCATTCCTTGATACACATGTTTTACATATGTTCCACTTCTCTTCCATTCTGCCACACCACATGTTGGCCTCACATGTTTCACTTCCACTTCACCCTATGCCCTTTTCCCCTTTTGTTCCTGGATCATTAGATACGGTCACAACATGTACATACCTCCAGTAGGTACTTAAGGCTCAATGCCAACGCCAGAGAACTCCAGTCTAGTTCTCTTGGTGTTTTCCCCTAAAGCACTATAAGAAGGACTCCTCTTGGCCTGACAAGCCTACTCTTTATTTCTCTCTCTGAGTCAAAAGATCTTTGGCAACCTAAGGGAGCTACGCTCTAGGGTTGTTTCAGTATATATGTATGTAGTGTGTATGGATTTGTAACAAAAATGGCCATAGAAGAACCAGGGGTCCAGGTCTCTCAGCGACCTATCTACCACTTCCTGGCAAATATCCAGTCAATAACCAACCTGGACTATCCTTAGTATTCTAAAAAGAAATCTACTATGTGATGTAATGAAATAACTATTTGGTGTATGATCTACCTTGGTGATTTTGCACCAGATATGCTAAGTAGACTCAGCCTGGGCTGTGTGAACAGTTGTTCCCAGTTGTCCCTCACAAACCAGGCATGACCCCAGTGTGGACTAATCACTCTCAAGGGAGAGGACAACAAAATATCTAGCCAAGACACAATTCTGCCCTTTCAAGGGGCTCCCCTAAAGGCAGCAAGGGAAACAAAAAAGAAATCTTAGATAATGATCCAAGGCACCCCTTAATGCTGTGGATCACATATGAGGAGAGAATAATGAGCAAAAAAGGTGGGAGGAGTGTGTGTAAGGTGCAGGAGGAGAGGGGAAGAGAGAGAGAGGTGCAGGGCAAAGGGTTTTGCAGCCTGTGATGTGCTGCACTACAAGCTGGCTGAAAACAGAAATGGCTGTGATGACAGGCCCAAAAATGGACACAAAAACCACAGAAACAGACAACAGAAGTGGCTGTCACAGCTGAGCTTGAAACACAAACACCACATGGTATTTACTATCTAAATATGGTATCCCATGTGGCATTACTGACCAAAGTGCCACATATATAACATACATTTTTCCTTATCTGTTAGTTAGTTGATCTGCAAGAACTGTCAATATTGGAATGTCTGTGGTTATTGTAGACTCTGAAGGTCTGAAGGGCTGTCAGAGCTGCTAATGCTGGGGTGTCTGTGGTGACTGAAGACTCTGGAGGTCAAACCCCTAGTTTGCTAATGATGACACTTCAGAGGTGCTAACCCCCAAAGCATCACAATTCACCACCAGCAGGCCACCTCTGGCAAGGGAGGTGGCTATTGGGGCAGCCAGAGTGTAAGCTTGATTCACATCAAACATGATATACACCTATATGCCACTGCTGCAACTCATGAACAGCCATGATAGCTGGGATCATCAACATGTGAGCTCCTGGGTAAAACTGGTTGCAACATCAGACAAACCTAGTATCACTCAGGCTGCACGCAAATAACGACAACAATAAGGAACATGAGACCCAGACAACACTCAATAGATGAAGCTTACTGAAAAGAATGTGGACCAGGCCATATCTCTATGGAATTGTCGTCAACCCAGACTGGGGATGGGAACGACTCGACAACATGCACCCTGATCATTTTTTGAGTATACCTGAGCTTTTCAAGCCCTTTACAAGCAGCCAGGTCCAAGTTGAGCACATCTTTCATTCCCATGGTGGTCTGTCAATGCAAGCACTAGTATGATGTATGCAGACATAGAAATATTTTTGTGCAGATAGGTGCGGTGAAAGATTCAAGTTGGTAGATCAATTAGTGTCTTACTAGTGATTCATAGTAAGAGTGGACTTAGTGATTTAAAGTCCAGTCCAGTCTGGTTTTTTACCCCTAAACAATGCAACCGGACCAAGACTGGTCCTAACAATGTCCCTGGACCAGGCAACCAGCAACTGGAGTGCTTAGGACTGGTCCAAAGCAGTCTGGTTGCTGGTTGCAACCAGTTGTAACCAGTCTTTTGAAAGACCAGTCCGTGCACTGTTGTAATGTGAAGCCAGCGCTTAGCAATGGCGTGGGCGAATGTACTACACACTCTCGGCTATCAATAACATCTTGGATCGCATAAATCAGCTTATGTGATGCCAAGATATCGCCGTCTTCGGGTCACATGTCATTAAAACATAGCTAGAGAATGTATTTACTTGTAATAGACCAGGGAAAAATTGTAAAAATATGAGAAAATTAGGGGAAGTGGGGGGAAATGGTAGTGATCTGCCTATATAGTTTGCAAAGCAACCAGTTGCAACCAGTTTTAAACCAGTTTTGCTATTTTCTTGATTTTAAAAAGACTGGACTGGTCAGTAATTAAATCTGGCGCAATCAGACTGATCTGGTCCAGTTGCAAGTGAAACAACCTTGAAGCGAAGCTTAGGTTGCCAACAGTAACTTGGACTCAAGAGATGTAGAAGAGACTTGTCAAGTCAAAGGAGTCCTTCTTATAATGCTTTAAGGGTAAGCACCAAGAGAACTAGACTAGAGTTCTCTGGTGGAGGCATCGAGCCTTAAGTACCTACTGGAGGTATGTACATGTTTGGAGCGTATCTAACGATCCGGTAGTAAATGGGGAAATGGGCATAGGGTGGAAACGGAGATGAGAAACATAAGGCCAACACACGGTGTGGCAGAATGGAAGAGAAGTGTGAACATGAGGAGAACATGTGTATGAAAGAATGGAAGGGAAGCATGATCGAACGCTTCCGTGAAGAAGTGAAACATAGGAAGTGTGACAAGGGAGAAGATGAGAAGTCTCGTGCGTGAAACGGAAGCAAGGATGAGTGATAGCACGAGAGAAGGGTGAAGGGTAAGAAATGTCTGTGGTTTACGCAGAAAACGATAAGTCCACGAACATAGGGGAAAAGATAGGGGTTTAGAATATACCGATCGTAACACTACCCCCCTTCTAGGGATCGACTTCCAGGCGATTCAAGAGTGGTGACTGGCATTCGGTATAATTCACATAGGGGTTAAATAACTTCTCGAATTGGGCGAAGGTCATGGACAGTTTGCGAGGGGCACTCGGGTGGAGGATGTGGAATTCGTGAATGGCGTCCTGAGCGCCGGATAGATTTCCGAGTGGTTCCCATGTGCGGTCTGTCTCTTCAAAACCTTTCCAG